>JAUPMG010000011.1:11180520-11194506 GCA_031762675.1 Pachysandra terminalis
AGAAGTTATAAGTAGATATATTGTTTCTACAGTTAATTGTTTTCTAATATATATGCCTATAACAATAGGTTTAAGGTAGATAGACACCATAGGATGTAAGAGAGGCAATTGGTTTTATGTGAACAGTGGTCTATACGCATGGTTTGATTTCAAACGCTTTGGAACCTATTATAGAAAGTTATTTAGAAGCTTTTGAGTATGATTTGACAACGATCTAATCTCTCAATTCCTATTCAAAACATACGGACACGATTTATTTTTACAACAAATGCATGTGACATGACAGACTAAATATGACATGATTGAATAAATATGACATGACTGAACGGAAAAGAGGATGAATTGTATATCTGTATCCGAATGTGATTTTATTGTGTTTCTACTGGGATGCGACTACTGGCCGGCGGGCATACGCGACTGACTGGGTCCTTGTACAATTAATCAATAGGACTCATCTGATTATTGAGTTCGCATACTGGCTCTTTATGAGCGTACTAACTGTATTGGCTCTTAATGAGATACAGACATGTTACCGTGAGCCGTTGGACCGGTAAGTCTAGCTTGTAAGTTGACTATCACATAAGGGTGGCATCACTGCATCTGTACCCTTAGCTATAGAGTAGCTCGGACAGCTATAGGATTGTCACGGATATTTTCCACCGTATTTTATTAATTAAACATGTTTGAAATGCTAATAGTCGTCTAAATTCAAATCTTATAGTGAATCTCTAGTTTTACATAGATGGTGTTTTATTACCTAAGGCTAGTCCAATGTTGTGAGGCCTTTACCCTGGTGTACCCTAGTGGAAGTGATGATGTTGCATTGCCGAGGAGAGCTCATTGTGATGAGGCCCTTACCCTGGTATCTCCCAGTGGGGGTAATGGTTGTTATAGTTAATTGATTTCTTTCACATGTTCTAAAGCGTCATGTTCTTATAATTGTTATTGAACTGCAAGTCTCATTACCTTACATTATTTTAAGACATGAACTGTTTATTTTGATATTTCAGCATGCCATGGTTGATTTCTTACTGGGATGAAAACCTTATTAGGTTTTCCTATATATATATATATGTATGTATGTATGTATCTTGGTGCATATGTATACAGTGCTTTGTAGGTAATTAATGAAACATGATCGTGAGAGTAGTGCAGCAAAAGCGTGGATTGGGTAGTTAGGCCTTTCTAAAGGTTTAGATCCAGAGATGATGTACTTATTAATTTTATTTAGATTTAATTTGTAGAACAAAAGTGTAGCATTGTAGATTTTGATGCATATAATTGTATAATTGTTGTAATAAAGTATGTTGTGCATCTGATGTCCATCTTCCAAATGGAAATTATGGTGGTTCTTCGAATCCCTTCTCAGATTTGTTGGGTGTGGAATTCGGGGCATGACACCGTTAGAATTGGTGGTCTACTGGCCTCCAAGTTCAAACTGAAAATAACAATGAAAGAGAGTACATGTCTGAACAGTAAAATCCAAAATACCTTTCGAGGAACCTCAAATATGAAAAGTTCATTCCACTTGGTGGTTCCCTTATCCATGCCATTGGTCTTGGAAATTATTGGTTTAACACATTTAGTCCTCACACTCTGAGGGAAAAGCTTTTGTTGGTCTGTTGCTTGACTATCAACTATGAGGCGTAAAGCACAGAAGAAGTTATGGCTATTACCATCATCGACGATTGGTAGACCCTGCATAGTGTAGAGTGGTCATTTTTCTTCTCAAAGAAGTAAATAATTAAATGATAGAACACTAGATCTCATGATATATTCATAAATGAACTTTGCTTCAAGGCACAACCCTGGACTCAAATATCTGTACAGCAACATAACAGCGTGTTTCCCTAGATTCTGCAGCAATATTTAACCGATCCGAAAAGCTTGGAGGTGGTATCCATGCAGATGCACAGGCATCATGATGTAGCAGCTCAACTAATTCTAAGTTTTGCTCAACTTTCTTCAGATAAATGTCACATCCAAGTTTATTCTCCACTATCACGGTCTGAAAATCAACTTCATCTAAAGCAGAAAAGGTTGAATGGCCTCCATGTTTATGATGACTCCTGGATTCCTATAAAGGCAGTGAACTTGTAATCATCTCATCCACAATTGCATAAATACTGCCAAAGAAAGAATATGTGAAATATCAGAGACATTTAAACTGTATTTGACCTCGTGTAGTTTTTTTGATTTCTGCTCAAGTTCAGTCTGTCTTCTCCATGAAACAACAGTTTCTGCCAAAGTTTCAAGACTTGCAGCGCTGATATTTAGATTTACAATATTAGTTGCAGCCACACGCACTCGCTTTCCTAGTCTTGATGATTGATGCATATCGGCCGTATATGTTTCAAACCTCCAAAAAGTAAAATGATTAAAAGAGTGTATGATTAAGGTCAGAAGTAATTCAAAGTAATTTTGGCGTAAAATAAATTCATATTAAAAGTCCATCAATATCATACTTGAATATTCCGTCAAATGGTTCCACAAGTGGCTCCCAAGCTTCTAGCTGTGTGTTGAATGTGGATGCAGCAATAGAAGATATAAGTACAGCATTCATTGCTTCTGGTCGACCATGTGTTGCAAGCTTGATGTTTGTGATTGTCATGTCAAATAGTGGCGTCATCTGAAAAGTTTCAGGTTTAGAGAAGGGGAAGAAAAAGGTAATTACAACAGCAAAGAAAAATCTTTTCTGTCAAGGTAGTGGAAGCTATTTTATCTTTAGAGTATATACCGTTCCACATAAGCTATCTAGGACAGTAACAGAGAAGCATCTTAGCTTCATTTCAGCACTAATGTTCTCTTGCGTTTTTGGCTTCACGGAATCTCCTATACTGTAAGCCAAACGGCTAGATGGTTTTTTCAGATCAGAGCGTGCCAGGAAAGTGCAGGCCTACAGAAATATAAAACATACATAAAACACTGCTATTATTAAGTACGCATTCATCAAGCTGAGAGACAGAACTATATAATACTAGGAAAAAAATATAAACATGTACACAGACAAGAAAGAGCTAAATACTGTGAGCTTGTATCAAAATGAGAGCTTCAATTTTGTAATTACAAATTCCAACTTAGTAGAAATTTAACCTGATTTTCAACTTTCCAAATGCTCCAGCAGTTAGAAGACTTTGAACTGGAGGATCTCGAAATGGGCACCTCCAGAATATTAGCTTGGTGAACAAGATCTATCCGTGGACAGCAAAAGGAGTCCATGCATGGTGATTCTTCTGTTCTGGAGACAACACATCCCAAAGAAGCATAACCAGGAGGTGCAATAGGGTACCAGAAAAATGCTTCAAGACCTTTCCGAACTATATGGGCAACTTTTGTGAAATGCACAGGCTTTGAGGAAATTTCAGGATGATCAGCCCTAAAAATTATACCTAGAGCAGGTGGTTCTAAGCTGAGAAGCAAAAAAGTAATACCAAATATTTATTAGATAATATTTTGAAATGCAGAGAAATAAATTCCTGAGAAATACAAACAAAAATCTGAGAAAGAAAAATTATAAAGTCTGACCCTTCAGTTATGCAATCACCCACTACAGCATATCCAGGATGTGGTATGGGCCTCCATATTGAAATTGGTCGTAGGAGATCACTACCCTTGTCCCACCAAATCCTCTCAAAATGCGGAGTTGACATATAATAATTACTAGGTCTTGATATTGATCTGAGAATGTCCCATCCAGAGGAACCAACACTCTGGTTACTTCCTTGTTGACTTCCATAGTCACGGTCAACAGAGAGATATGAGCCATAATTTTCAGACGAAGCATGAATCCGATTTGAGTTCCACAATAGAATATGTCCCAAGTCAAAACTACTTTTTTTCGAAGGGCATTCTGTTGAAGGAAGAGCATAAAATGATCCAATGACATTGTCGATATGCCACATGCTAAACCCAGATAAGATCCTTGGATTTGAGGGGACGGTAAAAATGCATTCCGAATACATTGTAGATGTTACAAGATCAGAGCGCAAGCAATAAACAATGTGATTGGATGGTGCTTCGCTTCCTATGTGAGCTACACACCCTAATGCAGTGTATCCTGGTGGAGCAACTGGCATCCAAAGTGAGCAATCACTGTCACTATCATATCTGTCTCCTTCCACTCCTTGAATGCAAGAGAACAAGCCAATGAGCTTGAAACCAAGAGGCTTCCTTACACGCCCATATGTATTACTCACTGCCATTACTGCCTGTGAAGGGGGAATTGGCCTGGAGAATGCAATAAAGTTAACAGATAAAGCTGATGATTGCCAATAGCAAAAAGTACTGTCTACAGCCTTTTTTCTTCCCTATAAATAACAGTCATTCATGTTATATTAGTGAAAAGGGAATGAATATTAAACTACGAAGGACGTTGGTTAACACGTCCTGCCAAACTTGTTGCAATCACTAATAAGTAGCCTGAAATAAACCGACGTGTATGTATATATATATATGTGTGTGTGCGTGTGTGTGTGTGTGTGTGTTTGTGTGTTTGTGTGTGCATAACTATATACACCAAATGTATTCTGCTTTGTCGCAACAGCTTTCATTGACTGTTGTGATAGGGCCATTTTGCCACATGGAAGAATGGTCTGACCAATCCAGACCATCCATTTGATGGGGGATCCTCTAGAGTAGCCATGTGGTATAAGCCCCAATAGTACATGTGTATTAGGTTTTTGATTTTTCCACATGTATCAATGGCCATCCAATTTTTTAATGTTTCTTAAGTTTTACATAAAAAAAAAAGACATTAGTTTTAGGTGTGCCCTTAATACCACGTGGAAAAATGTCTTTGGGACTGAAACTTGGTATGTGACTTGGACTTAACTGAGTGTACACATGAAGAAGTGGGGCTTCCCAAATAAGCTTCCACGTGTGAGTAAAGTTTAGCAGCAGGTCTCTCTCTCTCTCTGGAGTGTTTCCAAAATAGGAAAGTTACAATGAAAATATAAAAAGGCATAAAGTAAAAAGAAACTGGAGAAAGTTGGGAAAATGAGGCAGTGTTCAATGAAAATTTGGAAAATATTACAACAAACAATTTTACACAAAGGACTCAAAGTACGTTAAAAATCAACTAAATAAAACAAGTAATACAAGATTGGGAAGCACAACTACACTTTCAGGCATATATGATGTAACAAAAATGGTAAAATATGCAGCTCTCTTATCAAATCAGTTTTAAAAATTTAATTTAATTATTTAAAAGAGCCTTAATGTATGGCCAATTATTTTGGCATTAATTTACTAAACTAATCATAATCTTATATTATAAATAGGAATTAGTTTATCCATTGCATATCTCAATCACAATATAAGAATTCAAACTTTTTAACTATTCTTCAGAAATAATTAAAATAAATATTTAAAGTAAAAAAAAGATGCTCTTCAATCAATATACATATATTCACACAACCATACATACAGACATACATATATATATATATATATATATAAGATTAATAGAAAATACAGTGTCCTGCCACTAATGAAGTGTTGCCTAAACATATCTATATCTATATATATAATATCTCACATAAAAGCCAAAAACCATGACACCAAATTGTGTAATAATGTATGTCAAACAACTAAAGCACTAATAGCTACAACACCCCATCTCCCACCACAATCACCACTCTCCATGCAAAATATCTTCAGATGGAACCCCACAGAACATAGTTGCAATCCTAGCTCCCAGCTTGGAAAGCCTGTCGACCACTTCATTGGCAGATCTAGGCACATGGTGGAACAAGATGTTGAATTCATTGGCCAAAGACCTAGCCAAATGGGTTAGGTGGCTAAGCCTCGACGGAATCTAATCTGATGCTCTAGAACAAGCAAATATAGTCTAGGAGCGCTGCTCACCCTCAATGGATTGAAGAAGCTCATTATATTCATCGATCTTCATAATTAAACATATGTTTTATTTGTAGGGATTGGCATGCTTTAGGAAAGAACATTGAATAGTAGAGTTTAACACTACAAAGGTGATTCACAAGGATTCTGACTAGAGGTGGCATGGGTTGGGTGACCTGCGCCCCTATGTTTGGGCGGGCTTGGGCAAGGGTATGTAGCCCGTAGGGTCGGGCCAGGCTTAAATTTAAGGCCTGGATGTTTTTATGGGCCGGGCTCGGGTTTGTGTTTACTTGGCCCGGCCCGGCCCGACCCGATGCTCCAAGATCCTAGGTTGACAAGTTGTCAATGACATCTACAAGTTAAAGTGAGATAAAATTCTAGTCCCACATCGGTTGGGGATGAAATAATCCTCAACCGATGCAATATAAATAGAAGCTTTGCATGTAAAGTAAGTTGATCATTGGTGGTCCAATGGCTTAGATGGTAGACCAGACTGGTTCTACCCTTGGCTTAAATTGTTTAAAAATTAAAATTTTAATTATAATATTTTTAAAATAATATAACTAATAAGTATGGGCGGACTCGAGCTTGGAAAATAAAAGCATGGGCAGGCTTGGGCATATATTTTAAGCCCGAAGCTCGGGCCAGGCCAAGCTCGGACCAACATAAGCGTAGTTACTGCGGCCTGGCCCGTTGTCACCCCTAATTCTGACAAGTTTGCAGCCATTTAGGAAAAAAAAAAAGGATGTATGAGAATTGTTTTAGATCGATTGACAAGCTTATCATTGATATTAAGGAATGGCTCTCCAATATGACACCCCTTGTACTTTTGGAGTATCCAAAACACCATACAGTCGATACCTCTGTATCCAAACTTTGAAGTCTTCAGGTCCGGCAACTTGACTTGAGCTAGACAATTCCATACTCCCGTTTCAATGATATGTCGATGCTTACGCTCAGCAACTTAAAGCCCCATCCTTTAATGATACTCTTAGCCTTGCTATTCTTGGGATTCACCTGATATCACCTCAATTCAAGGCTCCTTTATTTGTCAAATGGATCCGTCCTATTCAACATTTGGATAAGCTTAATAGAGATGGCGCTAGTAAGCCTAATGGTGATAGCAACGGTGGTGGCATTATTATGGATCATGAAGGTAAATTCATTTTTCTTTTGCCCATTTCTACGGTACTAGTAACAACTTGGTGGCTGAAGCTAGAGAACTCGTTGATGGGATCAGATACTTGAGAAATTTTGGATTTCGTAACATTGAGATTGAATCAGATTCAAGGACGGTGGTGGAAATGGATAATGGTAACTTAAGATGTCATTGGTCTATTTCCTTTTGGATTGATGAGATTAATGACTTTCACATTAATCATATATTTAGAGAAGGAAATACATGTGCAGATTCTCTTGCGAATTTTGCTTGCCAAACTTGTAGTAACTCTACTTTTCACAGAAGAGAGAATCTTCCTCAATAGACGAAAGCTGCTCTTTGTAGTTACCTTATATTCGGTGTTGATAGTTGGTCTTTTTTAGTAGAAAAGGAGTTTTGTAATGCTTGGTCTATAAAAGCATCATCATCATGCATTTCTACATCATGTGTTCTACTAGGGTAAGGCTCATTATGTCCCCCCTTATGTAACTCTTTCTCATTTCTAATGCACAGGTTCGGGTCTTCGCCTCGACCCCCCTCCCATTGTTGGAGTGCCTCAAAGGCTTTTTGGCCTTAGGGGAATCAAGAAAAAAAACAGCCGCATTTAGAAGTCCTGATGGAGCAAGCTCCTCCACTTTCCCCATGATTGTGGATACTTTCAACAATATGAGCAACTATTATAATTGATTTTCTTTCAAACACTTACAGCATCATTTGGTTTTCTAGAAAAACAAAAGCTGGGATTGATCGCAGCCAGGACTGACTTCCAACGACCTTGACCAGTGGGACAGATAACCCCTTTCCAATGTTAATGGTCTCATTTAGCCCCATAAACAATGGCTGCAACCAAAAATAGCTGGGAATGAAAAAACATGCCAAGTTGTGGTGCTCTGGTCGTGCTTCATACAATGATGATTGGTTTTTCCAAGGGTTGAGGGAATCTACAGTGAGACTTTCCTCAGTGAAGGGTGTGTTATTTTGGACGTGTGAGGAGTTAGCATAAGTAATGGCAGCACAGCAGCTTGGCTTCACGGCAGTTGGATAGAGTTGTCACTCCGTGCCAAATATAGGAATTTAAAACTTTGGAATACCATATTGATGGCTATATTCCCAAACAAAGAGAATCTCTTATTTAGTAGAGATGGGTATCTTAGAAACTTAAGCCGTTGGAGAAAATGATAACAAACCAAGATCTTACAAATGCGTCCATTAGGATTTCTAAAAGGAACCTTATTTAGAAAGTGAGCCACACATAATTGGCATGTTGAACACAGCCTTCTACTCTCTCCCAAGTGCTTCACTTAATGGGAGAGTTGTAAGCACAAAGACAAAAAAGATTGGTGAGAATAGGGATCAGTTGCAAGACTTTACAAAGAGGAAGGGGATGAACTGTTTCCTACTTGTCGAGGAGGCAACCCCTTTGCAAGAGAAAACTTGTGATTTAATTTTTCTTTAGACCCCTTTGCATGATAACTCAATATGTGATTTTAATACTTCTTCATGCTACTGTATAACTCATTCACATCAAGAGCTATACTCTAGGGTATTTCACTTTGGGACCAACTTAATCGGAGAAAAACTATCTGATTTTTTCTAAAATATTGCAAGACCACGCCTAATTGGGAATGATATCTAACATTCTCCCACTTGGATGCAATGGCCACAAAAAGTAAAAAAAATATAAAAAATCTCAGACCACTTAATATGGAGAAAATTACCACAAGGCTACATAAAGAAAAAACACAATCCGTACTAATAAAACTATAATGCTAATCCTTATGACTTCCGCCATTGGATGAACAAGTTAATCATGGAGAATAAAAAAAGATTCAAGAAAAACATATCTAATACTTTAGGATTCGTGCATTAATCCTTATGAATGAACTATGGATAATCAAAAGACTTAAGAAAAACCTAGCTAATACTTTAGGATTTACTTTAATCTAGTCAGAACTTAAGGAAACAAAGAATAAATTATTGAGAAATTGGCATTTATAGAAGCAACCAAACCTGCACCAGAGCTACAAGACAAACTATAGATGTATATCATAGACGGACCCTATAGATAACCAGAGAAATGGAAAAATAAAGCAATCTATGCTAGCCATGAAACTACTTGTGCAACATGCAAGCCCAAGGTCTTTAAGGAAAAAAGAAAAAGAAAAAAGCATTGCAATGTACATCAAAATGGCTTGACGGTATATAATAAAGAAGCTCTTACAAATAGAGCTCAACAACCTAACGGGAATGATGCTTTTCCTCTTTTGACACTTTACCAAAGGTCCCTAACAGAACACTCTTAAATCATGAAAGGTGAGACTTCCTAATAGGTATGAACAGAAACCCATAAGCTCAATACAATACAAGTATCTTTATAACTACCTCTTTATCAAAAATGAGCTTAATTATATGGAAAGGACTACACTAGGGTACTAAGATCTCTACTACTATAACTAATTACCCAACATGTCATTGAAAACCCTATGATGTGCCATTTCTTATAACAAAGTCCGTAGACATAAATATAAAGAAGAAGAAATGCAATGAAAACTTACAAGAATCTCTTGAAATGCTTCTTAGGGATCTAGCCCTGAATCTTAATATAGGCACTTCATCGGCTACTTATCTTGAATATGTCCTCATTAACTCTTATAGTTATAGCTATTAACTCATTCAAAGCGTCATACAGGAGTTAATTATTCATATTATTCAAAACCTGAATTGAGTACCCATTTTTTCAAAATAAAAAGTCATTGTGCATTCCCCATTGTTACACACTTTATGTTAACCACTATGGCAAAGTCCTCATTGGTAAATGCTGTAGAGGAACTACTATTGTACTCCTTAGATTCAAGTATCAATCTATATCTGTAGTGATCACTAGAGTTCATACAAAATGGTCTAGAAATCATAATATGCTTGTCCAATAAGACTATAGTAAGTTCTTCTCCTTGAAAGCTATATTCTATATAACTCTATAATCTACAGCAACGTGACTCCAAATGACACATATTCACAACATCAAACAATATATGTATGTAAAACAACCCACTTCATTATATCAAAATAGATGCTATTGATCCAAAGGATTAGGGCCTCAGTCAGATTATTTGTAGTAGTTAAAACTTTAATACTTCTTTTGGTGAGACAACAAATGCATCGTCATAATCCCTCCTTTGGACCATGGTATGAAATATCATATCGTATCGACCGATATATTTACCAGTCGATACGATATGTCAAGGTAAAATACGATAAAGTTAAAAAAGCATCGTATTGCGCAATACGGTGCAATAAATTGAAATCATCGATTGTATCGATCGATACAGTCGATAAGTAACAGAGAGAGAGAGAGAGAGAGAGCAGCAACTCTCATTTGCTTTGCACATTGCTCCCAAACCATTTACCTATTCTCAAAACGCTTCAAACCCAATGAATTGAGAGAGAGAGAGAGAGAGAGAGAGAGAGAGAGAGAGAGAGAGAGCAGCTCTCATTTGCTTTGGACGCAGCAACTCTCATTTGCTTTGCACATTGCTCCCAAACCATTTACCTATTCTCAAAACGCTTCAAACCCAATGAAATGAGAGAGAGAGAGAGAGAGAGAGAGAGAGCAGCTCTCATTTGCTTTGGACATTGCTCCCAAACAATTTCCCAATTCTCAAAACGCTCCAAACCCAATGAAATAAATCAAATTTCGACCTAAAATCTAGAGAAATTGTTTGCAAAAGTAGAAGTTTGGTGGATCAAAGCCCTAAAGCTGTTCTTGAGCTATAGTTTTGACTAATATAATATTTATATAATTTTTTTCATTACAAATCATTATTTTTGAGTTCAAATGCTACATTTAAGAGTACAATCCATATATTTTGATTTTTTTTTGTTGAAAAAAATTAAATTTTTTTTGGGCTTTCAAAAAAATTTGATTTTTTTTAATAGAAAAAAACCATTACAAACATAAACCTTATGTTTGAGCATGATTTTTTTTTTTTTAAGTGATGAGTACAAGGTTCACCTATCACTCCTATCATTCATCTTTATTTTTCATGAATTTGTTTTTAATTATTTTTGGCATAAAATAGTTATAAAAAATATAAACATAAATTTTTCTATATGAAATGTGTTCAAATTTTCTTTGTTTATTTATATTATATAGGTCCATCATTGAAAAACCTTAGTTTAATAGATTGATAAAATAAATTAATAATTATAATGTTATACAAACTTTATATATTATTTTAATAAAAAATATTAAAAAATTATGATTTTTTGGCCGCATTATTTATAATACATATTGTTTGATAACTATCTTTTGCACGTCATTTCAAGTTTAATTTATTTTTAAGATCTTTAAGTTTATATTTTTCACTGCGCAACATATTTTAAAATTATTTATATTAAAATAATCTTAAAATTAAGTATTTTTAATTGATGATTCAATTAGTTTGTTATCGATATGTATTTTCTAAAATTGTTTCTACTTTAAATATCTTTCTTGTATTGTAAAACATATATTTTAAGTTAAGTTTTAAGCTTTCTATGTTATTTTATTTTTCTGTACTTAGGTTAAATTGTTATTGTTCTTTTTTTTTTGTTTATATGGAGCTTAAGACGAAGGAGAGGAGAGCAGTTGATATTGGTTGGGAGCACGAGCAGGCTATAGAAGGGAATATATTATGGATGAGATGCAACTACTGCCAAAAGGAGATGTGGAGATGTGGGATCACTAGATTGAAAAACCATCCAGCATATGGGAATCCCAATGTTGAGATGTGTCTGAATTGCCCGGTGGAGGTGTCGAGGGTTGTAGTGGAGGATCTTAGGAATTCAAAGAAGGATAAGGCTGAGGTTGCTATGGAGAGGGTAGCTTTGAGGGAGAGATATCCAGCGACCGCTGCATGGTTTGGATGCGGTTACAATATAGGGGGTTGATATGATTAATATTGGGATTGCTAGCATATTTGGTGTTGGATCATATTCGAGGTCTAGTAGATCTTCCTCGAGTTATGACTGGGAGGAGTCTACATCATCATAAGACTATGGTTATGGCTAGGCGGGATCATCAGCATATTAGCCTACTTATGGTTATGGATGCGGGCCTCACGGATATAGCACTAGCACTAGCAGTGGCACATCTTCATCATATCAGCCCGGTTTTGGATCTATGCATGGCTAGGAGGGATCATCATTGCACTCTTCCTCATATAGGCAGACTGGGCAGCATACTGATGTTGGGGGTTATATCGAATGCACTGCAGCCCAGTATGAGCAATTTAGGAAGGATTATGCGGCTTGGTACCAGCATTACATGAATTGGCAATCATACTGTCAACATGTTCAACATTTGCATCACGTGCCATTGGGAGATTTTCAGGAGAGTGATGCTGAGCCTGCACAGAACTCTATTTGGTACTAATGCTTAGAAGAATATATTTATATCAAGTAATGGAGTTTTAGTTCATTTTTTATGTTTGAACTTGCTTATGTGTCGTAAAAGTTACAATTGATTACTTATTGGTTACTTGTGGTATATTCCATAATATATGTATGATTTGCTTTATGTTTATTAGTTTATGTAATATATGTATGACTTCCCTTTACACTTATTGAAGTTTTTATTCAGTTTCCATGCGCCAACGGGTGTAGCGATTGGTTTCCACGTTAATATATATTGTATGTGCAAGTATATCATATCAAAAACATGTTAATTTACCATATTTTTTACCTTATCTTTTCATAAAAGTAGGTCTTGTTTTATATATCCATCATTTTCCTTGCATATTTACTGTATCTATGATTTTTACAGCGTATCCATATGTTTCTGATACGATACTCGATATATATCCGTTTTCAGGCCGACCGATACGCTACCTCGATACGATTGAACCATTTGGATAAAGAGATGATATCGCAATGGTTTCTCCCATGAATGGATGTAGTTTACAACATGGTTAGTAGTAACAAACACCACCAATTTCAGAGACCTTACACCTATGGGCTTAAGCCCTTGTTGTCCATGATACCCGTATCAAACCCCTTCTACCATGTAAAATTTCACAATAACGAGGATCCACCTTTTGGCTTAATCACCATAATATACAAATCGCAATCCAAGTCCTAAAGAATTCATAAATGTAGTTGTATATAATATGATGCCAAATATCCAATTAAGACTTTGAACTCACCTAATGGGTAATCCAAAATATAGTAGTATATAATTCAATTAGGAGACATAACCCAAGTCATAATTTAACATAAATTAAAACCCATTGGTTGGAACATATATGCACTTAAATTATTAACTTAGATAAAAATAGGAAAATTTTATCAACCAAGTCAAACTCAAGGTAAATAATCAATATTAGTAAATCTTTTTCAAATTTGGACACTAATGAGGTGAACCAAAAAATATATATAAGAGCCAGAGTAAACAAAGGTAAATAAGAACTAAAAGTCAATGAACCGAGTTCAAAAATCGCATGAATCAAGTCAAAAAACAGCAGAACCAAGGTCAATACACACGCCAGTCTAAAAGTTGATGAACAAGTCAAAAGCATTTATAAACAAGGGCAAAAACACGATGAGCCAGCCCCAAAACTTAATGAAAGAACTTGAAATTCCATGAACCAGACAAAAACTTCATAAACCAAGTCAACCATTCTAAAACTGAAGGAATTTTCAAAAATAGCTATGACCAGGTTCGGTCTCATCCAGAGTTCCTGCCTAGAAGCTATTTATACCCAAGTCAATTACATTAAGATAATCTGAAGAATTGCTCATGTTTCAAGGGTGTTGAAAATTAAGGGTTTTTTTAATATACTTTTTGGCGTTTTCACCTACGAAAATCCCAATTTTTGTCAATGAAATGAATGTCAATGCATAGGTATTTCATAGAACTCTACACAGTCTATGTAAAAAGAGAGGGGGAGGGGGAGAGATTAAACTTTCTTGTTGTGGGGGGGGGGGGGGGGGGG
>JAUPMG010000011.1:11204029-11219793 GCA_031762675.1 Pachysandra terminalis
TACATAAATATATATATATATATATATATACGTGTGTGTGTGTGTGTGAAACTATATCTGCGATTCTATAAAAACAAGGAAAATTGAAGTAAAACTAATCCAGGCCAGTAACTATTGCAATAAAGATTTGCCTGTTTGTTCTTATACATGCTGAAATCTATAGTTTGTCACTGATTCAAATTGCAATTTTTTTTATTTGGACAGTTGTAAAGGATTCACAAAGATTATATTTCAAATTAGTAGATTCAAATCACTTCAATGTCAATAGGGAAATTTACTTTTTGAACAGTTGAAAAGAAATAAAAATGATTATAGACACCATTTCATCCTGACAACCCTAATTTGTACTAAGCGTATGAGGCACAAGGCTCAGATAGAAGGTGAATCTCAGGGGAAAAGGCATGAGATTCATCAGATTTGAACTTCTCCAGCCTCGCCTACAGATATAATTTCACATGATTTTTCTTTTCCACTTGAAAAAACTATTATCAACCATAAAAAAGCCTTTTTCACCCCATGCCCCATGAAAACAAAGTAATGTACGCTGGTACCATCATACATACGATATTATACTAAATGATCTCATATGATCGGTTAATCCCAGCTTCCCCCATCATCTAGTACATGATGCAGTTCTATAATGGAACAATGACAAAAGAAAAAAAAATCTCATGCCCTGATGAGCAATATCTTAATATGTGCAGGACATGGAAGATGGGAGGGACAGAAGGATTGAAAGCTCTCCAAGAAGAGTATATTTTGTCAAATCATTCTGTGAACAGCTGCAAAGTTTCTTGGAAGCTTTAGTGGATTTTGGGGTTATCATGTTCCTCCTAAGCGGTAGATTTTATGCAAACCCAGCTATTGGACATCAGGGCATGTCTCTATCCCTTCTATTCTTGGAAGTTGTTTTCTTACAGAGTTTGTATTGCTTTTAACTTCCAGGGCTCTGTCTATGGAGATTACCTCCTTTTTCTCTTGGCACCTTCAGCATGAAAGAATTGACACAATTTTATGTGATCAGTGTCATTCAATTCAAAAGGTGAGCTAAACCATTTGCCATGTTATGATGGACTGGTCTTTCCATTCCTGAAGAAATACAAACAAGTAAATTTGAGCAAGTTCTACTTCAACAGGGAAAATGTACATTTGGGAAGTGATTCCCTGGTATGGTGACTAATGCTTTTTTGTTCCTTTTGTACACTCTATATGTTTTCTCTGTGATCTTGTATATATTTCTACTTGAGACGGAAATAAATTATTCTGATATATGTATATGTATGCATATATATATATGTGTGTGTGTGTGTGTGTGTGTGTGTGTGTGTGTGTAAGCTACTAATAAAAGGAAAATAACTGCTCCTGTACACCCTGTAGATAAAGCAAAGTAGCGATCATGTTTAGCAGATATATGCATCAGGTACCAACTTCATCATGTAATGTTACCATAGTTTTTAAATCAATTCTTTTCCCTTCCCCCAAGTGACAAAGGGATATTGGGGGGGGGAGGATGCCATTGAGAAGAAAGAAAAAAAAAAAGAACAAGAAAAAGAAATCTAAGAAAATAGTTAATAATTTACACAATTTGTTGCAGAAGAATGAGTACCTCGATTTTCACATTCACAAACCGCAGCTTTTTACCACGTCCAACAAAAATGATAGGCTGGAATCTCGGACAAATAGTTTCCTTCAGATCATTTGCTTCATTTAAGCAGATTGTCCCTCCGCAACCATCATACGTATATTCATCAATCCCTACAGCATCCGCTATTAATTGCCTACTTGGGGACAGGTGCACCATATCTTCTCTCTGTTTGTATAGAGGTACCGAGAGTACTATACTGTCGGTTCTAGCTATTGGATCATTCTTAGGATCTGATGTTTCCTCCCTCCCAGTTATTGCTCCCAAAGCTGGCACAAAAAACTCACCTACGGCAAGAAGGAAGTCCAGAACAACAAGCACACGAGGTTGTTGAACTCGGACAACAAATGATTGGGAAGATGACCGCAGTCTATAATCCATCAACAGCATAGTCAAATTTGGAATATCAGAGGCAGCTTCTGTCTGCTTATTAATAGGGTTACCATTACTTGAGAAAATGGGAATATTTTCATTACGACCTAGTCCCGAAACATCAGAAAAAGATCCAAGCATCAAGCGCATTTCAGGTTTGGTGTCAGGACGAATGTCTAGAATAGAGAATCTCGGAATGGTAACATAGAGATCTGTTTCGGAGAAAGAGGTCATCCGGTATGATACCCAAAGGCCTTCTAGCTGCAGAAGAATCAGAAATAATATCGCAACTTCACACTAGTCAACAGAAAAATAACTTGAAAAAAAAATGATTGCCAGATGTATTGTGTTTATATATATGATGTGAATTTCAAAAAAATCAAAGTGTATGAAATCAAATAACTCCTGAAACTAAAGTGTTGAAATAAAAGGATAGAAAATGTTATGCAAAAAAAATATAAATACTCACAGCAATGTGAGCTAAAGGAGACTCCTCGTCAATGCCATTACACAACTCTAGCAAGGCATAGTTCACATCAACTGCAAATATGGTAACAGTGCGTGACAGGAATATTTGACTATTAAAATTGACTTTATCAGCCAGCATGCGCATAGTATCTTTTGGACCACCTGCAGCTCCACGAAAACTTGGAGGAATCCTCGCCTCTTCATATATGTTCATATATACACAGTCCAGAGTAACATTATACTCTTTGCTAGACATTACACAGTGCAATAAACCCACCTGCTCAAGAGATTGAAAATTAAGAATCCACTGAAGAATCTTAATTATCCTAATGGATAGAAAATACCAAAAAAATAAAATTGCAAAATAGTTTCTTCTTGAACACAAGATAAATAATAGTAAAAGAATTAATCATGTTTCAATGTAAAGAAAACTATTGTGTTCATTTGTACAACATAGATGCAAGCCCTATTCTCATTCCGAAAAAATACGACAATATAAAATTTATAAACATATTGGTAACAGAAAAAAATAAAGTTCAAAGAAATAATAACACTAGAACACGCACAACTATTACTACAGAAAAAAGAATGAAATTTCAAATATGAAGTTGAACTTAACAATCATATTCAAGACCTAAAAATATTAATTAGTTGAACTATTTTCCTTAAGGACAACCACTTTCCTCTCTCCTCTATAATACATTTTTCACAACAAAATGTACAAGCAATAATATAACAATAATTATAACAACAACAGCGATAATGATATTACAACTGGCATGGGTTGGCAACAAAAATCAATTTCCGTCATTCTGACTCACAGAAAATTTTATATTGTAGCTGGTCTAGTAGCCGTTTTACAAGATTTATCTTTCAGCTTGAGTGGAACTTGTCAGTGGCATCACGCAAGAGAAGCAACTCTTGACTTATAGCCAGCTAGCACTGACTCCATTGGCAAGATCATCCTAAATATTATAATACATCCTTCATATGAATATTAATCCAAGACAATGAAACTGATCACTGTTGACAATTTCCTCATTTTAAGTTCTTACAACTGCCTTACCCTTATTTACATTCCTACTAAAGTGTACTGCGCAACTGCTCTTAATAAGGGTTGTTTTGAAAAAATTGATACTAAGGAATCACTACCATGGTCCTATGTTTAAAAAGAATCTACAAAATTTCTCATTTTGGATGTAATTTGCTAATATCGATATTCCCCTTTATATAAAATTTAATTCATTTTTTTTTATGGGAAATTTTACAAAGTGTAGAATTTTCTTATAAGGAGAGATGCGGTTTCTACTTTTGCATGTTTCCAGTCTTAATGCCCTGTGTTAATCTTAGGCTCTTAGCATAGACTTACACACTCTTTCATTATTACAATCATTATTATTATTATTGCTGCTTTTGTTGGAGGTGGTGGTGGTGTTGGGGATGGTGATAAACTTTAATTCCATAGGTTGGAAAGTTTTGCCTTGATTAGTCTTGTAATTTTGATTTTAGAGTGTCATACAGATTGTTCAGAAAAGATTTAGTTTTTAATCACTCAGTATTTTCATATTTCATGTCAATCATTTAGGGAAAATACATTTTAAGTAAACAAGTTACCAAATGGAACGAAAGGAATGACATGATATGCATATTATACCTTCTCATCATCGCATGTTTTCAGTTTTCCATATTTTTAAAAACTTCTAACCACTGGTCTAATTCCACATCTAAGGATAAGACTTCTGATGGCATTCTAGTAAGTCACAAGTGTCATGATAAGTTGATTTGAATGGTTGAGGTTAGACTGTCAGGGATTGAAAATGAGGGTAGCATAGCTCTCTCTTCAGCCTAGTCTATTAAAAACAAACAATGACTCGAAAGAACTTATAAAACACGAAAGACATATATGTCCCTCACGACATCCCTCTTGACCACTGCTACATGCACTCTTCGTCTGCATAGAAAATGATAGTGGCAGAGCTCAATCTCCAGCACTCAAGTATAACCAATGCCTCATAAGAAGTAAGAACATATAAAACATGAATGCCCCACATAATACTCCTTAAGACCACCGCCAATTGTCTTCCTACTCTCCAAGTCTTGAAAGACACATTCCTTAAGGCCACCACCAATTGTCTTCCTACTCTACAGGTCTTGAAAGACACATTGAATAGGAAAGAAAGTGATGTTACAATTCATAAAATTAGTAATACTACTAACAAAGATAACATACATAATAAATTTTGGGGCATTTGAAGACAAAGACATGAAGAGAGAGACATTCATGACTCCCTTCCAAACAATAAAGGAAAAAGAACCATCAACAGTTTTGACCTTGTCATTACAGGAACAAATATTATTAGAAAAAGGGAAGACATATTAGTCACATGGTCAGAAGCACCTGAATCAAAGATACAGGAAGGATAAGAGGGCAAGAGATGCACTATAAGCAAAACCAAATGTACATGAAGAGAGAGACATTCATGACTCCCTTCCAAACAATAAAGGAAAAAGAACCATCAACAGTTTTGACCTTGTCATTACAGGAACAAATATTATAAGAAAAAAGGAAGACATATTAGTCACATGGTCAGAAGCACCTGAATCAAAGATACAAGAAGGATAAGAGGGCAAGAGATGCACTATAAGCTAAACCAAATGTACCTAAACAAGAAATGTAGAGGTAAAAGATGTGAAGGGTCCCTTAAGTTGAGCCATCAAAGTTTAATATGCTCAATTTCTTCTCAAGGAATAGCACATAAGATGGTTACCTTTATTTCAACAGAAAATGTTGGGACTTTCCTAAAAACATCTCTCAAACTGCGACGCACATAAACATTAAGTCCTTGGCCCTCTCGTATCATCGGTTTACCTACACGACCATTGACTCCTATAGCCATGTTGATTCCAAGTATCTGCAATAATAAGTGGGATCATACCACAATGTATTAGTTAATGTAATACTATACTTTCTTTTTGGGAATTATGTGATGCTACACTAAGTTATCAAAAGATATCCTACCTCAGCATGAAGAACATCAAGATGGACAGCAGAAGGGTCTTTCTCTGCGCATCCATGCCACCTAAATTCATTTCTCACCTGTAGCTGGCCCAGATCAAGTTGTATGAAACTGCAACAGATACGAAGAAGCTAAGGAAAAAAATCTATACTTAACAATTCAGCGGAAAATGCACTAAATATATGTGTATGTTTAATAATTAAAAATGCCATTTTCTTAATTTGGAAGTCAACATCCACAAGGAGGGAGGGGAGGAAGGGGGGGAGGGAGGGAGAGAGAGAGAGAGAGAGAGAGAGAGAGAGAGAAGAAAATGCCGAACTCATTGCATGGAGTAGGGATGTGAGTGTTAAATCAAAGATCAGTTTTCTTGAGTGTCAGGATCAGGTTACTAGTATCTATGCTACATGGACTCTTCTGCTCACCACAAAATATGACATGGGTACGGATCCATCACAACCGTCTCCAGTTTTTATTTAACAGATGTTTCCTCTATTATAAAGAAATGACTCCTTCATCTTCAGTCAATAATTAATTATCAACTTCAAAATGAATAGAAATTAATATTTTGTATGGATAGTATCATATTTTAGTATTATTATCATGAAGAAGTTCAAAATATATAGCAATGTGCCGAGTCCCCCGTGTCATATGATATGAGGATGAGGTGATTCTGATACCTAGACACACACCCCGAACCCAAGTCCATTATGTATACGCAGAAAATATAAAACAAGAAAAGAAGTTCAACTAGACAAGGAGAAAAGAAATTAGAATAACCTACGTGTTATATATTCCTTAGAAAAAGATATAATCACTTCTTTTTTCCTTTTTCATTTTTTGTAAATTTATGTTCTGCACTTAAGCTCTATCCACTTAGAATCTAGCCGATAAGAGCTCACCCACAAAAAAGAACACATGGAATTCCAAAAAGAGCCTATAAAATGTAACACTCCTTTCCCAAGTCCCCACAAATAAGCAGTAGTCAGATACAAGATCATAGCCAATCTACAGGCTATTTTTCCATCTGTTCCTTGCTGAGGGTGAGTTCTTATTGGCTAGATTCTAGTTGGATAGAACTTAAGGAAGTGAAGAACACAGACATACACCCAACCCAAAAAAAAAAAAAAAAAAAAAAAAAAGAAACAACCAAAAAAAAAACATAAAAAAAGAAGAAAAGATCATACCATTTTGTATCGAACATATTACATGTAAATTGTTGTAATTTCTTTTTTCCTCTTCTGGTAAAATCTCTGATTTGTTACAGTCAAAAATTTTATTTAGGAAAAGAAAAAGGAAAAAGAATAAACATAGTTCATAATTCTGAACCTCACAAGTACACTCCCATGATTAGAAGGAAAAACGTGGCCGGAGAGGAAATAGAATGAAAAAATATTACGAATAATGAGAAACATAAAGGAGAAATAGTGAACTTCACAACTGGTGGATAAAAAGGAGTAGAACAAGGAAGAAGATCATAACTAATTAAAGAATTGGCTGGAAAAGATTAAAAAAAAAAAAAACTTAAATCTTATGAATTATAGAGAAGAGAAGGAAAAAACCCACAGTTTCTCTATTAATAAGTCGAGCAGAAAATCAACAGCCTTATAAAAACATTATAACATTATATTTAAGAGAAGGCTGAACATAAAAACTTCTCTGAAATTCAAAAATTATTTCTATATATCAATATTAAACTCATTGCACTCATGGACAAGACTAGGCCGGATAAGCAAGTTTGGAATACTTCTAGAACAACTGAAAAAAGTAACAATATAAATATGTACTGGAATATGTACTAAAGTTTATGAATAGCAAGAGGCAGCCCACTTCTAAAGCAATCATGAAACTAGGTTGAATTCCGCAGTGCGCTCGAGTAAAGGATCATATATAAAATTACTGAAACTTGACCTAAACGACCAAGCAAAAACAATTGAACCACAACACTTTGAAGCAAGTTGAACAACCCATAAATATGGGTTAATTGCAAAAACATAAGAGTGCTATTCCCAACCCCATGTTTGCCGCTTCAATGCCAAATACATGTACAATTCCACTATTGCATGGAAATAATCTGACAAAAGCATTAATAATGGCATGAAAATACCCAAAACTCGTTCGGCAATAGGTTCAACCAAATTAGAATGGTGTTTCTTTTTTTTTTTTTTTTTTTTGTTTTGGTGTGTAATTTGTGTTGGTGGAGCTAAATTCAACCAAATTTTGATTATTAATTGAAACATCAAAGACTTGAAGGAGAAAAGTGCTTATCAGGTTAGAAATTTGGTTAATCCTACTGCATTTGGAAACTTTCCAAATCATTGGAAAAGCTGCCGTTCTGCCCAATATCTCTTGTAAAGTTTATCAGGAATGATGAATTACATATTAAGAAATTAAACTAAAAAACCACAATAAGTTCAAATAAGCAGAAATACTCTTTGCTCGTTGAATTCCTTGGAACAATAATTATTGGAGTGTCCAGTGAGAGATCCAGCTTTATTGCAGAGGCTCCATCTATCTCATATTTCTGAATTAGCCACTCGAAGCCCCCAGCCTTATCAACAAGTTTGATTGCTTCTTCTGTGTGTGGGGTAGCAAGTTCCATGAAGTATGCTGTTATCTGCAAAGGAACGTCTCCAGAACTTTTATTCTGATACCAGGGCAGCAGAAAAGATATGGAAAATTTCAGAGAATGAAGCTTAATTTCTTTTTTCTTGCAAATTTGACCAGTACCAATGTTGACCAACCATGAACATTTGATGTCAGCCATAATATGTGGACCATATACTCTTATAACGGGAAGGGTACCAAATGCAACTAACCTCCTGAACAAACCTATAAAGGAAAACAATGCGAACTGCAGAAAGTCGGCCACACAAGCTGTAATCACATCCCTCATAATCATCATCTTCCGCACTATAAGATTCAAACTTAAACTACAAACATAAAGAAAAGAAAAATGACAACTTAATTCGATGATTAAGGATGAAAAAAAGTGTCACATATGTCGCTTATCATCAATGAAACAGTAAGGTACCTTAATAAGGGATTCAATCCCCTGATTACGTATATCACAAAGCCAACCCCAACAGTGATCTACTCCAAGGGACATATCACAGAGCCTGAAATTCCCGAGAGTCCCTTCTATAGAGAGAGAACTCGGGTGAACCTTGAAATTAAAAAAAAAATATATAATAAGGTACCCAAGTCAGATAAAAATAAATAAATAAGAAACACGATTACAGATCTCAAAATAACCTTCTAACCATGGACGAAGCACATTTCTAAGGAATTATGTTGCTGGCAAGAGGGTGGGTTTAGTAGCAAAGGAAAAACTCATCTACTTTGTTGTTGGCTGGAGTTTGTGGAAGGAGAGAAATAAAAGAACCCTTGAGGGAAAGAAAAACCCCTACACATTCTTTCTGAAGATGTGTTGACAATTGATTAGTTGGTGCTTTGCATACCAAAATTTTCTGATGTAGGTATGACTTTATGTATAGATGAGAGTCATTGGTTTTCTGTTAAAAGGTATGAGGGACTTTATTGTACAGATGGTTCAAGGGAAATCGCATCCCCATATGGAATTCTCCTTTCTAATTTAATGAAATTTTGTTAAACAAGGGAGGGAGGGAAAAAACTATTGACCAAATTCCAATCACTGACCAAGGAAAAGAAAGATAAAGAAGAAAGATTTTTGTAATGTGACAGCAACATGTTAACTAGAGCACTTTGCTTCCATAGTTTGTAGCGAAGATTATATGCATAAATGAGAGTGAGTAGTTCTTTACAGCAATATGTAGCTGAGAGACGTTTTAAAATTTAAGGGGAATCATCTACTCTTTTTGTAAACATTCTCCTATATTTTTAACAAAATGTCTAGTTTTCTACCAATAAGGGAGAGAGAGAGAGAGAGAGAGAGAGAGAGAGAGAGAGAGAGAGAGAGAGAGAGAGAGAGAGAGAGAACTTAATGCTTTCAATAGGAAAGAAAATGCAATCCTCTAAGCCCTCAAAAGGCATGTAGAAAAAATTAGATGCATAGAATGGCAAGTTGATTCATATTAAAGAAATCCTTTCTCATAATTTCCTGGTACAAGGAAGTTAGATATTTTGAACAAATTTAAAGGGAATGAGAAAATGAGAGAGAAATACATTGTGAATGTACAATAAAACCAAAATAGAAGATACGACCACTAATCACATGCCACTTAGACCGTGGAAATAACAAAACGACAACCATCCAATATATTCTATTTTTATTTCCCGTTTTTTAAAACAACTTTGGAAATATAAGAATATATTTTAAAATTTTAAGTAATAATAATAATTATAATTTTTCGGACAGCTTGGTAACGCTTCATCTAGGTAACCCAAATTACTTTAAGACTTACCCAGATACATACGATACAATCAACCAAGAGATTGAAAGGACAAAGTAGACAATGTTAAAAAGGTGAGATAAAGAACAACTCCCCAAACCTTTAGATCCAACCGAAAACTTTCCTGCACAAACATTGCAAGCTGAGTACGGTCCTCCTTGTTAAGAAAGACACATACACTGCCAATATCCATGTGCAGATAGAATACAACACGAGTTTTACCATAGCCAAGCAACCCCTTAACAAAAGCTCGTCCATTGTCATCTGTATTTTCTCTGTTCCCAGAAGATTCAGCATCAGGACCATTAAACTTATTTGTACTGCTTATTCCATATGCCGCTGAGCTCAGATCCAAGCCAAACCCAATCAAAGCAACAAGAGTGGGTCTGTTGCAAAAAAATTCGAGTTTGGACATGCAAATACTCATCTGAAAAGGTAAAATTGAAATAAATTAGCATGTTGAGCAACAGTGAAAAGCAAAATAATTATGTAATACAGACTACAAATACTAAGGAGTTTCTAAAAATTGCTAGTCCATGATAAAAGGCCATATACCTGTGTGTCAATACCGTCATAACCAGGCGAATCAGAATTCCTCGTTGAAAAGGTAACAGACACAAAATCAGATGTATCATTGTCATGGGCCTCGTAGTAGATTTCACCACCAATTCCTTTTCCTTTTGTGGCATCATATTGAGGAATTAATGCTCCAGCAGAATCAACTTCAGTAGAGTAATCATTGATATCTGAAAGACTTGTCTTTGGGAAAAAGGGCATTTCTAGGTTTTGTGAGTAACTTCCCATATCAGGTAAAGGCATAAAATCCGGCAAAGCATCCTTGAAGCTATCTTCCTCCTCCGGAAGCCCTACCGGAAACTCTTTTGCACTAGGATCTAAGGTACTCTGGGAAGCAACTTCAGAGTCATTCTTTAGCACAGAACAGGCCAAATACTGTTGAGACATAGATAAACGACCTTGAAGCTCATCCTTAATTTTTAGAGAGTGAAGCTTCATCTTGATTGTCAGGTCACTTCCACACTGAACAAGGTGCAACTGTAAAACAAAACATCTACACATTTAAGCACAACCAAAATACATGAAGAAAGCACAAAGTCTATCCTCACAAAAATCTAAAATAAAAACAGCATAAAAACCATAAAATGCAAAACTACAAAGTTTGTTTTAAAGAAAAATAAGCAAGACAAACATGTTTTAGATACATAGATTGTACCCGCACTACACTGATAACTAATCAGGATTACATTACACTTAACACTCAAATAGGCACATTATACTATGCTGGACCATTACTCACATTTTATATATCACTAAGATATACTTTGCCATAAAAAAAGAGGTTTTTCAAATACAGTTTATTAGGAAAAAAAAAAAAAAAAATATATATATATATATATATATATGCTTTTGAAATCTAAAAAATTACTACATATAAACGTTTACAAATAAACCAAAACTTAAACCCACATGCAAGAAATTCCTACATATAAATAGTGCAAAAACGTTTACAAATAAACCAAAGCTAAACCCACATGCATGAAATTCCAAAAAAGGATGCTAAATCCTCAACTTTTTAGTCATTTCCAACCCAAACTAGTTAAATATACTCATACTTGACTGATTTGGGTAAATTTATGTTTATACTTAAGAACAAGTTAAACTTCAAGCCACAACCATCTCTTTCTCAAAGTTCTATAGAAAAAAAAGAAAAAAAAACATATGCCTCTTCGAGTTTGGAGTTCACATTCATCAAGATAGAGTCCTGTGCCTGAGGGAGGAGAAGAAGAAGATGATGATGATGAAAGTGTCAGGTGCTGATTCAAGTTGCAACCTTCACATCTTGGACGAGCACGACGAAATCTATAAATCCCTTCAATTTCAGGGAGAAAACATGAGTGCTTTCCATACTATAGAAGTTGAAAACTGGCACATAAGTTCACAGTCTGTCTATTTTATGGCTCATAAGGGACAGCGTAGATCATTACAAACTGAAGCAGACTGGTTTTACCAATTCAACCGAACTGGTAACAGTACATACCAGCTACTACAATGAGTTCTATAATTTTTTTTATACTAAGCCCAGACCCCAACATCGTACTGGTCCCCTCCTATACAGGAACAAACAGGATAGTCCTTAAAACCATGATAGTCATTGCCAACATCTGTTCCCTAGCTCTAGTCACTGAGATGCTCTATCATCATTTCAAAGTACTGATGCTATTAACATAGCTCTTGTTATCATATTTTATCAAGTTGGTGACTAAAATTTTCACACAACCATTGCTGCAACTCTAGCAGTAGTTACCACACCCATGGTAATGCTTATGCCAAAAAATTGTACTTTAAGGAAAAGTATCCTTTTCGATTTGTATGGAAGAGATGATGGTGGAGGAGGAGGAAGAAGAAGAAGGAAAAAATAAAACAGAAAAGAGAATAAGATCATTCTTTCGGCCCAAATGGATCCACTCTTTCGGCCCACAGAAACCCACTTCGTCAATAGAGGCGATTCTCCAGCCTCACAATGGGTCATTTTACACGCCTAAAAATATTCATTTTCCAAGTACATAGACGAGTATATTTATGGTCCACAGAATCCCACTTCTCTTCACACATACTGGCCCAATCCCACATGAAGCACTAAGGCAACCACATTTGCACTCAATTATTTCTCCATAGAACCAAATCCAGAAACTGCAGCACCACCATCAAGAGCCTAACAGAGTGAACAAGCAAGCATTAACTAACACAATTGGAAGGCAGCCAGAGACAAATTAGAATTGGCAATAAATGTTCTTATGCAATAATTATCATCCCACAAGTTTGAGGAAGAGTGTTAAACAATTGATCAAGTTCTACTGGTATGATATACATCACACAAGGTTTTAAATTTCGATTTCGAGGGAAATTTCGCAAGGGAGCTGGCTAAATTTTGCCAAAATGGCGGAATGTTTTGCCAGCTCAAGATAAAATAGGGGAGATGAGGGGAAAAATTTGGAATTTTGGTTTCAAATTTCTAGGGTGTTTAAATGTGGGTAAAATACACCTAAAACCAGAATATAAAAAAAAAAATAGAAAATAAAAATATGCATATATAGAGATTCACACATGTAGGCAATGCGCACCATATAGGGGAAATATAGAGAAATAATGCCTTAATGACTGAACTAGGGGGTGAAATTTCATCAAGGTCTACATGAGAGATAATGACTTGAAAATAAGTGAAAATATGATAAAATAGATGCATATATCAAGGCTAACATGGCTGAATATCATTAACATGGAACAAAAAGATATACAATGGAAATGAAAATAGAAGTCAAATAACTCTATAAAACACAAGAAAAAAGTCTAGTATAATCCAACATCAAGTCCAAGTATATGGATACATCACATCCATAGATTAGAGAGTACCCAACTAGCTCATAGTCATCTCCATCACCCTCACTAGGGGTGAGTAATGGGCCATTAAACTTTTCTAACATTCCTTTATTTGTCAATTTATTTTTTGTAACTTTTAAAAAATTATATTTTTATATGTATTTTTTAAATTAAAAATAAATTATATAATTAATCAATTGGCCTATTAGTTGCTAGAATAATTGGCCAAATTAATTAACTTTTATTACTAAAATTTTTAAGTAGGTTTATGTTAGTTATTCATAGCATATTAATTTCAATAAAAATATAAATATAAAATTACTGTTTAAAAAAATAAAAAATATTAACTTTCTGTCAATACGTGGAGTAAATGAGGGAAATTTCGATTTCCCCCAAAATTCTGTGTCGTTGCACCTTAAATTATTGACATTTCAATGGCATCAGGCATGCCGCTGAAATTTAAATTTTTCTTGGAGGGTGACGGTTCAAACCGAACATTCAGGATATATATATAAACAAATGAAACATATCCCGGTTAGTCTCACCAGGTTTAGTTACCCGGTGAGACATGGGTTATCACATGGAGCGGTGACGTGACATGACGGAAATGGGGAAATTTTGACTTCCCATAAAATTTCGTGTCACTATCCGTCAAATTAGCAACATTTCAATGGCATCAGGCGCCACTGAAATTTAAATTTTTCTTAGGGATGCCAGTTCAAACCGGTCATTCGATATATACACATAAACGAAACATATCCCAGCCCGTCTCACCAGATTTAGTTACCTGGTGAGATATAGGTTGTCACATGGAGTGGTAATGCGATTAGACCGTCCACTTGACAGGATATCGTCGGGAAAAACTATGTGGAAAACACCAGAGCACAACGCTATTATAATGTGTCTCAAATTTTGTAACAAGAAAATCAGCAAATTTTATAATATTTTCAGCAGTTTAGAAGTGCTTTTCTGCCACGTGGTAAATGTGTCTAGAGCCGAAACCAAGCATGTGAAATCGGCCATATAAAGGTTCCACCTGAGACGATGGTAAAGTCTTGGGGCGTCACCCCCAAGACCTAGGCTCAAAACCCGCCTTCATGAATAAAGGAAGTCTGCATGCCGGTTATCCAACTTAACCATGCTTGTGAATGCCGCTTTGCATGGCCATGGATGTATTGCATGAAGGCCAGCTCCCTGAGTAGATAGGTAGGTATGTGTATGCATGTTTATAAATCGGTGTGGTGTCTAGGTAGGGGTAGCATGCCAATTACTTGTACCCCCCCCCCAAAAAAAAAAAAATGGTGGGGACATATTAATGTACACATGGGCAAGTGGAGTCTACCAAATCATCTGCCACCGTGATACTGAAATTTGTGCCTCGCCAAACTTCTATTTATGGTTTTCTTTCAACAATACACTTGGATTCACTCTGATGTAGAAACCTCCCCAACAAATCTCTTTTCGTCAAAAACTACAGAAGTAGTAACAAATTGACAAATGCATTTTATGTACATACTTATCACAATTCTTTCTATAGAAGATAGCTATCTGTACATAATGTTCAATACATGCTTATACATTTCTCTATTAATATAACTTATCTTCTGCAAAAGAGAAACCATTATATTTTTGAAACAATTTTTCTTCTAGCTACTTGCGGTAGAAAATATGCTATAAGGTACCGATGGTAAAAAAATTTAGTAGTTATTTTAGCTCTCAATTAAAAATTTATATTTTATATCTCATGCACCAAAAAGTTGACCATTATAATGTGAGACCATTCACCAACAGATTGAGCCAGTCTTTTCCCAACAATACGGGTAGAATTGCTATTTTATAGAGAAAATTATAGAGGGAAGGAAGAAATTGAAACCAAACTTTGATATTGAGTATGAATAAGAGAGCTTATACGCATTAGAAAGAATTTGAAACTAAAAAAACATGCTATTTTATGAAAATAAAAATAAAAATAAAAATAAAAAGGGAAGGAAGAAATTAAAACAAAACTTTGATTTCTTGTGGAGAGGGCATCTTCATACGGATTAGAATTTTCAAAACATTTTGAGGGGGCAATCACCCCCGCCGCCCCTGATCACAGTCTTATATTATTAACTTTTAGGATTTGGAGAAGCGTCAACTAGGATTATAATATCGACTTACTATGCAGGGATCTTTATTCTTCAATATAAACACTTTAATAATCATTGTAGTTATCCTACTTTCTTTAATACTCCGATTTTATAACTTGTGTCTTTTTCACTTTCATTGTATTATGGAAATTCTGTCTCCCAACTTTGTAATGCAGTTTTTTTATCACTTATCAAGAAAAGGGGAAAAACAAAAAGGACAAGAAAGGAATACGAGCAAGAAAGACAGCAGCTTTCAAACAAATATGTCAATTACACCAACCTTTCCACCAACAGCAAGGACCTCAAGGATTAAAGTCTCTTCAAATCTTGCATGCTCTTCATCTCCAGTCTACAAAGCAAAAGATGCAAA
>JAUPMG010000011.1:11232184-11242753 GCA_031762675.1 Pachysandra terminalis
CCAAAAAAAAAACAATTTGGCAAAACAAAATACCCCCCCCCCCCCCCCGCATTAGACCATATCCAGGCCCCGCCCAAACTTTTTGACGGAGGGACTTAGGGGAACCCATTTAGACTAGGCGCTGACCCCTTTTCTGGCCAAAAAGCCTAATCATGCCAAGTTATGCCCAAGCCTGGTTTTCGCACAATTTGAGCTCGACAACCTCCCTTTCAGTATAATTTGATGTTCTTCGTCGATTGCACACATCAAACATAAGTTTCAAGCCCTGAAAAGCTCCCTTTCAGTGTAATTTGATGTTCTTCACCAGTTGCACACATCGAACATAAGTTCAAGTCGTAAAATTTACCAAATTGAGATATGCTTGTTTCTGACAGTTGTGCAGAGAAAGCGACAATTGTGTTGAAAAAACACTGGCACTAGCAAAAATGTTCGATATGGCATAAGACAAGCTAATAATAGTATTACAGCATAAGATGCCCAACCAACTACTTTATTGTTGATTAAATAATTAACTAATTATTATTTACATGACTTATGTCAAAAAGGAGATCTCCATCCTAGAAGAGAGCCCACTTAGGGAAGGTTTTCTGTGGTCATTAAGGTGTGGCGACCAAAAGCATGGGTGTCGTTGGCGGCCGAGTGGGACCCCAACACGCCGACTTAGAATCCAACAATAGCGAGCGAGTCAACAGTCAGCACGTCAAGATGTAGAATGCCACCTCAGTATGAGTTGGGAGGGTACAAATAGGAGTAACTCCCACCCTAATAAATGAAGAGGTTCCAAATAAGAGTAACTCCTTCCCTAATTAATGGAGAAGTTAAAAAGAGATAACATCGAGAGAGCCTTTAAGGCATTAACCAAAGTTACCAAACCATGGTGACCCTTGTCACCATCATAGAAGTGTGAGCACCAATATAAAGCCTGGCAAGGTTTAGGCAAGAGGGGGATTTTCAGGAAGAATTTCATAGTTTGAACATCCAGGCTTGAGAAATCAAGTGCTCCCTACTTCAGAGATTCTCTACGGAGAAGCTCCCTTAGAGAGAAAAAAAGAAGCTCTTGAGAGTCAAATTGAGGTGGTGTCTACCCATTTGTGGATTTCCCATCATTGGATTCTAGCAACCGTCTACCTTCCAGATCTTAACATCCCATATTCCCATCCCATTCGAGCAACATTATGGGAACAGCTGTATCATAGCAGTTCAGGCCCCCCCACACATGGATCTATCCCATCCTACTCAGATCTTATTTGGCAGACACGTGGTCCAATTCTGCCATGTGGATTGTGCTTCCCAAAAAGACCACCAAAACTAGTAACAGCATACCTTAAGTTTTTTTCTTTTCTCAAGTTCCAGTTAACACTATTCACCTGATAAGGTATCACACCAACAGACTTTGCCCACAGGCCCCATACTTGTTAAAAGTAATTTAAATTTTAAACCGAGTTGTGATGACAGTACAATGTGATTTCACTATCATGTTTCCACATCCAATTTAAGCATTAAACAAAGCTTTGTGCACTGACTTTAACGTATATTGACAACAGCATACCTTAATTTTTTTTCCTTTTCTCAAGTTCAGTTAACAATATTCACCTGGTAAGGTATCATACCTATGGATTTAAGGATATCTACGTACTTTTCCCACAGGCAGGCCCCACACATAAAAATAATTTAAACTGCAACAAGGTACTGTCACTAAGATTATCTTAAAGTTGAGCACTGAAATTTCATAATCATGAGTACAATGGAAGAATTTCAAAAACCAAATAACTAATACAACACCATATGCTAGAAAAGAACCATGGCAATGAAGCAGTTTAATTTTGAACACTAAGGAGACCTGCTTTGCCCAACCTCTTGAGTCTCAACCACCATCTTAGGTCTTTATATAATTTATTTGCCAAAAATATGCCAAGTCCTAAGAACGAAAAATTTCACGATCACTAACTATGGTAATCAAAGCACCATTTTTATGCTACTAATCTGGAAGAAATAAATTAATCAACAGTAAAATAATAAAATTAAAAAAAAAAGGTTTAAATTATGGAGATGTGCAAATCAGAATGCAAATGCGTTAACGGTTCTTTTTTTCATTTTTCTTTCAATTAAAAAAGATAAAATATCTATTTTCAAGTAAAATATGTTCTGCTAATTTTTTTATTTTTTTTTTCATTTGTCACTGTCCTTTGTAACAATATCAAATAGTAGGCAGTCAAGGGATACTGTCTTTGCCATTAGTATATAAGCGTCTAACAGACAAAACCTAGGGACTGTAAGGTAACGTCTTAACAAGACAACCTAATTCCAAAGACACACCCCAAGGTCCATGACTGCATCTAATTTTCCTAGGTGGCACTTGGACTCCCTTGTTGCTTACTTATTGTCCCACAATAAATTAGAACAAAATGGTGAATGGATGAAAAGAATCTCGTAAATCGGTGCATTAGTCTCACTGTTAACTTGGATTTCGGCTTACCTTCTGACTATCCATGCCCCTGAAACTCACAGCAATAGAAAACATTGAACCACCAACACTAGTAGGAGGAACTTCATATACTTGACGACCAGCCATACTGAAACATCCAATAATGGAAATCAAGATCAAGTTTTTCAGGAGACCTGCATATGGTAGCAAATAGATAACAGCTAAGCAGATTAGACTAAAGAAAAAAACACGGTTAAAAAGGCACACCTCGAGCATCGTTGATAGCTCTGGGATATTTCGGATTCCAAAACATAAAGATATAATCCTGATAAGACAAGAAAACATGACTGCCACTCCGCCACAGAATTGCCAATTCCCTGAATCAAGAAAATACAATAAAACATCATATAAAAAAACTAAAAAAAATAAAAAGTCAATGCCACAATAGCAGGTTCTTCTTTGTATCAAATGGCATACCCTCCAAACAAGGATTCTAGCCTCCGTTGCAAGTTCTGCAGGACTCCAAGGTGCTAGATCAGCACTGAAGATTTCATTTGTAGGGAGACCAGTGTTTTCCATTGTTCCATAGAGTATATTCAACAATTCCAGAAGTCTGCAATATCTAGCCGGTGAAAAGTGAATGCCAAGATTTGGGACTTGAACAGAAACCCGTGTCAATGGGTAACTTGGATGAGGCACTTTGATCTCCATAACATAAATGCATGAGCAACATTAGCACATAATGTAAACGGAGAGGTTAGAAACTAACAAAAACTTCTGCTCCCTAGAAAAGTCCAAGTATACCTGATCAACAACAACTGCCATCCTACATCTATTAACAAGAGGATAGAAGTGATCAACAATCTCTGATGTAGGTAACATGCAAGGTTGACTATTAAAAGTGGAATCAACCAAAATGCAGTTTCCACTGTCAGATCCACAATCCATAAAGAACGCAGCAATGTCTCTTCCTTCTATATAAAAACGGGAATATAAACTCCGCCTTTGTTCGTCGAACTGACCTTCCTGCAATAAACTTTAAGCATCAGAAAAAAGCGAATACATCATAGTAGTTAGTTGAAGTTCCAATGTAATCAACTTACTTCAGTGTGCAATGTGAAATGACCTAAATCCAAAAGAAAATGGCCATCGCATTCAGAAGATGTATGCGTTCTCAAAGGAATTCTCACTTTTGGAGCATCAATATCAATGTCAAGAGAAAATCTGAAACAACAAATACAATCAGGATATAACAATAGTAAAAAGCCATTCCCTCATCCAAAAGCATCAGGCATTACATAGTAAAGAACAACTATTGTGTCTCATAATTGGAACCAATGAGACACTATCAACTTGAGTTTATCTACAATGATAAGGATCTGAAAAATTTGTGCTCAACGATCCTTCCTATTTTCTCCCCACATATCGTATGTAAACCATGCCAAGTTCCATTGAAACATCATGAATTTGGTATCTAAAATAAAACCCACTAAAACATTGCAAGATTCAAATATTTAAACCTACTGTGACTTGGGCATTTCTCATTGACTAAAAAGAAGGTTGAACATGCTCCATTCATATCAAGAATCATGTAAATGGCTGGTAAGATACCATTGTTTATATCTTTTATCAGATTGTTGCAAGTATAATGCTACCACAAGTCACACTCCAAATAAAAAAGAAACATACTACTCATCTGACCCAACGAAGCTTAATGAAATTAGAACACAACTAGAGAAAATCTAGGGAAGGGAAACAACAAATTTATCTAAATGCAAATTCAAAAATATGGAATTAAATCTATGACGGCTGTAGTACCATTTCACAACAACTTGAAGAGAATATTAGTTTCCACTATACTCTAAAAGGTAAAGGGAGCAAATCACAATGTTTCCCTATTCTCAAATATTGAAGCTTGGATACTAATGAGGCTAGGAAAATGTAACTCAGACATTCTAGCCATACTTGAACCAACTCCTTAGCATGGACAACCACAAATAGGTAGTGCCCATGGATAATCCCCTTCACCATTCACCAACTGCTCAATTAGAGGAATTTGAAAAATCCCCAAGGAAAAGAAATTCCTGAACAAATAACCATAAAAGAACTTAATACCTTCAAAAACTTTGCTAAAAAGGAGGATGCAACTTCAAATCCTTGCTGTGAAAAGGAGAACATCTGTTGTTCAAAAGAAGAAAACAAATCCATGTGTGTGAAGTACAGTGACAATATCCCAAACCTTCAAGCTTTTTTTTTCAATAGTTTCCCAAAGCTTCAAGCTTCAACATTGAATAAAAGCTTGATGATAGCCTTCCTCTCCAAGAAAACCAAAAAATTTGCCTAAAAATCCCCCAGATTAAAGATTTTGACTCTTTAAATACATAATTCAAATCCTTTTTACAAGAAATTACTAATATAACCAAAATATCATAAACAATGTAAAAATACCCTCCACACATAAGCAAATGACAAAAGGACCTTCTAAAATTACCCGGACAAAACATAAGATGCAAAAGCAAAATGAAAAAAATAACCCTGATACTGAATAGCATTCCAGACAAAGATCCAACCCCATTAGACACCTATAATATCCCAATTCCCAAAGGCATAACAAAAGAAATTTGAAAATTCAAGAGGTAACCTCTGCACACATATTCCTGCATTGTGAATATTCAAGAGGTATTTGGTATAGTTTCCTTCAACGATTTCAAATGAGTTGGCGGATGCAGTCTGGGCTGAAGAAGGGTTGTGGTAGTTGGGGGTGGAAGCAGGCGAAGGAGTTCAATATTATGGAACTTATGTCCAGCAGTTATAACCTGGTCCATCTAGTGTGAAAGAAATCGCAGAATTTTCGAAGACAAGCAAACAGATTGTCATAAACTGGTGGACAGATCTCTATCACTGTTATTCCTTTGGGCATCTAACTACACTGAAATTAGGGGAACTTCTTTTGAAGATTTCGATCATAGATGGGGATTATTTTGGGATTAGGAAAGGAATGTATAAGATTTGTATTGGGAGAGATATATGTCTTTACTAATTTTTGGTGCTGTAAAGGAATGTAAAGTTCTGTACAGTTAATGTCCTTTGGAGAGATTTATACAAAGAGTTTCATTACTGATCCAAGAAAAAAAAAAAGAAATTTGAATCACCCAACTGGGTTTTCGGCCTTTTCTTTTTCCCCCTTTTGTGTTAACTAAAGTGCCTAAGAATTACATCAATATTTGCTTGGTACTAGTAAACCTTGCCATGGACCAGGATTCATTATAAAAAAGATAAAATGAAAGTAGTTAACAAGATTGGTAATTAGATATGACCGTCCATCTAAGCTTAATACCAGCAGTAGCACATGGAAGTAAGAATGCCTTAGGCACTAAAACAAGGTTAAATCTTGACAATATAGCTACTGGAAAAATCAAATAATTTAGAGGACAGCTAGCACCATGTGGCACCACGTGACGCATCCATGAGTGATACATGTGCCATATCCAAGTGGGTTTTGACCAAGTCATTGGTGGTTGAATTGGTCAATTGTTTCCATTTAGTAGTTCTTAATCTGTTGAGTGTTTCACTTAATACTTCTTAGGTTTTGTTTTCTGACTGTTGAAAAAGAGATATGCTGCATCATAATTGTATTTACTCTTTATTATGGACATATATGTGATTCTAGATTCTAAAGTTACTTTGACTAAAATGAGGCTTTGGAGATGTTCTTTTGACAAATTTTCTTTACAAGATTCTATGTTATATGATGCAATTGGCAAATATCTCTTTACAAGTTAAGCGATTCTTCCTACAGAACAGGATTCTTGTTGACAAACCCCAACTAATTGGAATAACGGATATTACTGTTGCATATTTATGTATTTTTTTGCTAGCTCATTAAATCCCAAGTATATTTTCCTATTTTTCCTAATTCTACAAATTTTCCTCAATCAGTAAAAATAGATATGCTAAAACAAAAAAATTTCAGGAATTTTCCTAAAATTTATCCCCGGCCAAGTGGCCAAGTTATCAATGAAATAAAAATGTAAAATCATGATTCCAGTTAAATTCCAATATTCCTAACTAATCTACAACTGGAAACCAATCAATTAAGCCATTTGACTCGAAATCCCTACCAACTTTGCCACCATTGCAAGACGCTTGCATTAAGGGTTGTAATTCCTAAACCTATAAAAAAAGAAAGGAATGAAGAGAGAATTTTAAAAACACCATTACATAATATTGTTCAATATTCAAAAACATGGACTACTCTCCCTCAATAAATAGTATTTCCATTTACAGAAAAGGAAGACATAACCCTCCTAAAGATAACTTTCATAGACACCCATCGTCCCAAACTAAAACAACACCTAAAGAAGCATAGGAAACAATACTTCTAAAAGCAAATAATGTTTTTTGGGAGTACAAAGAACAGAACATAAATCAAATCATCTGAGGAAACCCATGTCAGTTAATTGGATTAGACCAAAATAAGAATCACTCCTAAATTCCACCACTCATGTCTGCAAGAGCTACCTAGGTTTTTTAAGCCATTTTCTTTTTCATCCTTCATTGATTATCTTAATTTAGACTGTTTACATGTACAACATTACAGGAGAAGATAAGAAAACCAATTTTGTTTAGACCTAAATCTGGGTGGTGGAAGCTTAATGTGGATGGTGCAAGTTGGGGAAATACTGGACCGACTTCAGGTGGTGATGTAATTTGTAATCATGCAGATACTCTGTTCTGTGATGTGACAGTTTCTAAGGTGCGTATGCAACTCTTGCACAGGACTGAATTTTTGTTTCCGATGTGGTTAGATTCTGCTTAGCTTTACGGGGTTTAAAAAACTTTTTCTGCATAAAATAGGTATTTAATTACTTATAATATACATGGTTAAGATGGAATTCTTCACATGTGGCTATACAATGTTACACTTACTAATTTCATTGTAAAATTTCAACTTGGATGTAAAACTTTCTTGAGGGATAAGGCTGTTATAATACCTGCAGGGACGTGTCTATCACACCTCCCCATAACCCACCTATGAGGTAGCTTCTCCAAAAAGAAAATAGAAAGAAAAAGGCTTTATTATCTGATGGATGCATCCTGTAATGTCTATATTGTTTGGTGTACAAAGAATTTCATTATGCACAGTTATCCAAATAATTTTGTATATTCTAAATGTTTAGGCCTCTCATGTTATTTAAATATATCTTACTTCTAAAAAACCTGGCTAGAAATATTATGTTAAATGTATGGCTCATGTAAGAATGTTAAAATGGATAAGCAGATATACTAAAAAGAGGATATAATTAATTATATCCAAGAGGACCAAGATATTTTTTCAATAAGTAAGAAACAAATCATAACTATTATATCTCCTTTTTTTTTGAATATCAATAAAATTTCCCTCGTGCCGTCGAGGCTCCCCCAAAAAAAAGTAAAATAAATAAACAAATAGAGTTGATGAGAGTAAGTTGGTGAAAAGTTGAAGGCTCCAAAAGGTGAGAAGAGAGCTGAAAAGGATGTTGATGGAGTTTATAAGAAAATTTGGTGAAAAAACCTATCTAACCAACAAGGCAAGCACCATCAAACCCAACTAATTGGGAATAGTCATTGTTGGTGATGATAATGACAATTAATCTAAAACTGTAAAGGACAGGAAACCACTCCATATGTTCATAGGCGACAAATGAAAACATATGAATAGAATCTCCACTGTGATTATCATATACAAAAATGTTTCATCAAAACATTGTCTTTCAGCATATAGACTCCGTGATCAAAATTAGGAATAAGTCCGTGGAGACTATCAATGAAAAGGGGTCGACTCTAATCAGACACGAAAACATCAATTACATAGATATAATGGTAAAGTCAAAGACAGGAGAGAAAGAAAGAAAGACGATAGACACATTGATTTTCCTACAAACAAATAAATCATGAAAAGGAAAAAAAAAAAACAAAGAGAAATAAGAAGGAAAAAAATAAACCTGCTTTGTTCTTCCAATACCATTTGAAACTGCTCTTGAGCTCTACGAGTAACTTTCTCCAGCTTCATCTGCTCTTTGCAAAATCCATCATCATCACATTGCATTAATTCCCCAATAGTAAATTACCACTCTAAGGGTCTAGTGCCAAGAAGAATATTCTGAACCATTCATATCAATTACCTGAAAAGCAGTTGCAGTTTCCAATGCAATGGTAGGGCTAACTGCATTACTTCTCTTCATAAATTCTGAAAAGCGATCATAACTTTCCAACAAGACCTACAAACATCAATAGATAAGAGGGAAAAAAAATTAAAAAGGAACTTGTAAAGATTCATAAAATTAGCAAGCACGAGAATAAAAAACTCATATAAACTAGAAACAAGCTGGAGGACAAGAACTTTTTAACGACTGCCAAAAAGTCCCACAACAAACAATATATTTAGTAGAGAAGTAACTCCATGCACATGAAAAGGCTAAAAAAAAAACATATTTATACTATATATAAAGGAAATGGCAAGAGTTCAAAGTTGTAGCTGACCCTAATTAACTATTCAATAGGAAATGGCAAGAGTCCAACTTGTATACTAGGTTACACTTAAGGGGTCAATTCATTTTTTTTTTCAGAATACCCCTCACTAAAATAAAAAGTGGCTAAAGCCAGTATATCCTTTTTTCCAAAATATTCCTACCATAACTTTATAACCTTAAGGTATGTTTAACAAAGGAATTCAAGGATGACCAAGAACCACAAAAATAGAAATTCAGACAGGAAGAATATTGTGGCACTCTTTTTGGGAACATGATCCATGTGTATGTGGATGTTAAAGAGTCCTCTAGTGTAGAACTGAGTGTAAAGGAGTTAGATCATGTTCCCAATAAAAATAGAAGCAATTTGGCATGATCGGCCGATACCTTTACCATTCGGTTCGTATAGGCCACCCTCAAAACCGACACATATCAGCAGATACGCAACAGTGTCGGCCGATACTTAAAACCTACTTCTTTCACAACCAGGATGATGCAATCCAAATCTATGGATTAGTAGGTGGTGGTTAAACAATAGCAAATTGGTGAAGCCACAATGCATAGATACAAGCAAAATATGCCCAACATTTTCAAGTCGAAAAGAAATAATAAACAGTCAAAGGATTGTTTGTCATAACTTTGTGCCCAGATATGGGATTAAGAAGGCATTAGATGCTTGGGAAGATCATTCTGATATCTACAACAGCTATCTCACAACTTTTACCTAGATTCTAATGATTTGGGCATTCTAACAGGGTATTAAAACAGGATGTACAGTACGTGACGAGCTTTTCGGGTTATTTTTGTTATCGGGATTTTATTTTAAAAGTCATGTGAGTTTTAAGACATTCGTGAGTTTAAGGATGATTCTGTCTCTTCATTTAACTCAACTTACAAGTGCGTGGCTGAGAATAAATTGTATGGAGGACTGAGATTGGTTACTTGGGTCTTATGTTTATGATTACATCTGTAATAAATAGATGTTATGAGAAAGTTTTAAGCAATCTCTTCAAAAAAACTAAATGAAAATAAGCCTTTAGGTTTTTTGAGTTCTTTTTAGAAATTTTGGGTTGCTTGAATTACAACAATATATTAGATTTTTCCCTTGGTTTTCTTTCAAGAAAACTAGGCTTCAATGATAATGGAAGTAACTACACCTGCCATCGTCTAGCTGCATAGCAGGGAGCACTTTCTCAGTGCATGAATCTTCATGCATGTTAAAATTATCTAAACCGACTTATTTTATATCCAATTGGGCCTAATTTGACTCACAGATATGTTCGTTATTTATCATATCTTAGTCTATTTATACATCCATTGAGACATCCTTGGCAACAAATCCACTAAAGATGCTGCCTCCTAGTGGCCCAACATTTTGCTTCATGCATCATAGCAGTTACAACACTCGCCTTGTATTCTTTCGACATGAGAGGATCACTTCATTCATGAAACACTCTATAATCAACCCTTCCACTTAATCTATCTAATTCCAAGCACAATATCCTTCTCAAATCTCAACAGACCCCTCTTTGTGGATAGTTGTTCCAAGCTAATGCAAAATCATCATTTGACGGTTGCAAATGCAAGCATAGAACCTAGACTAATAACTATGGTTCAAAAAACCAACGACTCAAC
>JAUPMG010000011.1:11254226-11265652 GCA_031762675.1 Pachysandra terminalis
AGTTTCTTCTGAACTTGGACCTCCTCGCGAACAACCACCGGCAAGCTCCGACGACTGCCGTGTTTCCTTCTGACGGACTGCCATCGATTCAGTCCAGCATTCTTGAGAAGAACATCACAGAACGAAGGGAAAGTTCCACTCGCATCCTGGACACTCGCTTTCGGATCACCGACAACTGCACAATCGACACACGTAGACGCTTTCCTCACTGCTCTCCATTCTTTTCCGGCATTCACCGCCAGTCCTTTTGATTTTCCGTCGCTGCTCTCCATTCCCGAAGACGCTTTCCTCACAGCAAATCAACCCATGCAATTGCATAGCTGATCTGTTGCCATACATCTTAAGAAGAATGAAAATAGAAAGTAAAAGCAAAACAAAAATAGGCTGAAATAAGGAAGGGTATCTGAGACAAGCATTCTTATCTACCAGACGCAAAATTTTGGACTGCGAAGGAACATAACCCCACCATAGGTTTTTCTAAAATAGAATAACCAGCCCCTATTGAAATGACCTAATTTTGCAACATGTTTCCAATGAACGGAGAAAGAAGCCCAGATCTGTAGTAGATGTTCCAACCATTCGAACTACCCCTATATGACACAAACAAGCAAGAAGATAAAAGAGTCCTCTTCCATAACTAAACCTCAATTGCCATTTGCACAATAGCAAGCTTTGAAGTATCCATATTGGTAGCCGTATCAATCAGCTACAATGCTGATATGAATCGGCCATCCACTCAGTAACGGGATAGATCGGTCCAAAACATTGGGTGAAAAAAAGGGCAATTTCAAGTATCAACAAGTACATAAAGTTGTATGTCTCGGGTCGCTTCAGTTGATACCAATAAGAATAAGGATCTGACAATCCATATCAGCATCGGACAATACTTTAAACCATGCCCAATAGTGTATAATTCCAGAGCCTAATATTTCCCAAACTAAATCGCCCCCCTCCTTGGCCTTGCACTCTCCCACCTAACCAAATGGTCCTTTTTCCCCCTCCCCCCTCTCATAAGAAGTTTCCAAGGATTCATATCTAATTTTTTTGGCAACTCTTACAAAAATCATAAACAAAGACAAGAAATAAACTAGAAGATTGCTAAGACATAGGCCTAATCATAAGGATCATACTACCCAAGATCAGGTTGTTCCTTTTAAAGTTCGCCATTCTTCTCTAAAACTTTTGAACAATCAATCCCCAAAACCTAGGGTTTCTAGATTGTCACTTAGTAACAACCCCGGTTATTTGAGGTACCACTCCTCCATCCAACACTTTAGACACCTGCAAAGTCCCCTAAAGCCACCTGGCATCTCTAAAAGCTTTCCCTCCCAAGTTCACCTTCAGTCCTGATACCATCCAACACTCCAGAAGAATTATTCTTCGTTGCCTCCCCCTTTGCAATCTGGTTCCTTATTCTTCCTTTTAACAGCTGCGAAGAGGGGTTTAACCTCCTGATCAAACCCTTCAAGTGACCATAAGAATTTGTGCAACTCCAGAATTTATCAAGAACCTAATCCAAGTACACTAACATTGTCAGGACAAGTTTCACCTTTGACCCCCTCACTCCCAATATCATCCTCCCTTCTTTAACTACATAAAACTCTCCAACTCCCAATTGCAACTCCATCATAACTGCAAAATGTCCCGCCAACCCCATTTTCTAGATCCTCCAACAAGGCAGCAAAATCACTCACTTTTTATCAAACAACACTAAATCCACATCGAATAAAATTGAGGGCGTACCTAAATACAATTATTTTTTAATCGGTAAAAGTGCAGATGTATACTAATGTTCAAGTATAATAGTAGTAGTATCTTTACAAGTATAATATTCTGAGACCATCCTGTGTACATGCAGTGTATACATATCAAAAAGAACCAAGTCCCACACAAAAACAGAAATATAAAACTCGCTTATAATAGGTCCCACCCTTCTCTAAAAGAAAAAAATGAGATAGACTTGAATTCCAATGCCCTATTAAGCCAAAAGAAAAGGTTAGACATCACCTGGTTTGTTACAGTCTCAATGTGCACCTCACCATCAAATATTCTCCTATTCCTCTCCTTCCAAACTAACCAACATACTGCTGAGGGGCATAAATTCCATAGGATTGCCTTTCTTGATCTTCCTCTCTTCCATCTCCAAACATTTATGAGATCTTTGAACTTCCCAAGCATCACCCATTTCACCCCAAACCTTCCCAAGACAGCATTGCAAATGTGAAAGGCCAAAGGACAATGAAGGATCAAATGTGCAACAGATTCAACAGCAGAACAGCACATGACACATCTATTTGACAAGGCCCAGCCTCTGTTCATCAAATGATCTAGAGTTAAAACTTTGTTCAACGTCACAGTCTACATGAAAACTCCACCTTGGATGAAGCAAGTGAACACCAAATAGATTTCTCCACCTCAAAAACACCCTCCCAGGGAAACAAAGGTTGGTAGAAGGATTTAACCGAGAACACACCTCTTTTTCCTGTCTCCATTTTCTCATATCTAGTCCTGTACCGAAATTTTTCTCCCGTAACCTTACTAGTACGATTGACACATATTTCAGTGTCAAACCAATTGGCAAGCCAAACTCAACTCTTCTAATGCTGAATGGACTTTTAACCTCGAAGTTTTTGTGTGTATCAGTTCAATTGGTTCTCAACGGCTACCTCTCAAAAAAAAAGAAGCCTCGGATAACTAAAGGATAAGATAACCACCTAGAAAAGGAATTGGCCCAAGTTACATGCAGCCCAGTGGGCCCTATGCTAAAAAAATTGATTCATTCTTTTAAGAGTGAGTCTAAGGGGCCAACCCCGTACCATTTAAGCACATGCACAACTTATCATGGACAATAGTACACTTGTCGTAGTTGTTAATACCACACCCTTCCTTGGAAGTATCAACTATCAATATCATGTATGGCTTAAATAAAAGGGAAGCACTACACATGGAATCTGAATTCAAATTTAGTCCTGAACTAAAGCAACATAACTTGGACACAAAATATCTAAGCTACGGAGGTTATAAGAGTCCACCCTGCACCAAACCTGTTCCTACAATCGGGTCTATATTAAGGCAGGTCATGACATGACTGACTAAAAAATGTATTATAAGAACATAAAATTTTAAGCAATATATATATATAAGGTTAATGAAGATAGGTTGCTGCTCTTGCTCTATCCTAGGTATCAGAATACACAAGGCTGGGCAATACACACACACACACACACACACACACACACACACACACACATACATACATACATACATATATATATATTTGAGTATATGCACATACATATTTATATCTTATGTACATATATATATGTATGCGTGTATATATACATTTGATATATGAATGTATAAAATATTGATATATTTACCCATATATAATCAAAATATAGTTGAATTGCAATGAGGCGGGTTAGGGTCAAGCTAAAGCAAACCTGAACCCAAATATATGGGTTGCCAAAACCCAATCCATTAAGGGTGGAGTGGGGCAGGTTACCCATTTAACCCATCCATAGCGGTCCTTGGTCTGAATTCAAGCAACAATATTTTAATAATAACATCAATCTGTGTTCTCAAATTTCAAAAAAGAATACTGCGGAATAGTATTCATGCATACGAAAAGTTAAGCCATGGCACATCAATTCATTTCTTCTTCACAATGGACAGCCTTATGTGTCCTAGCATGGAGTCCACGGTAGATATAATCAGAAAATACTGAATAAATCAAATCTATCAAACAGAATATTTAGGGAGCTATTCAAAAGAAAATCAGTAACTGATAAAGTACCTTTAGTGTTATGGTACCAACAAAACCAGCTTTGACGATGACAGGAAGTTTTAGGGAATTTAGTGCCTCTGCCTTCAACTTCAAGTCTCTGAGAACAACATCACCTATGGTGAAAAGGAAACAATTAAAAGAACTTTAATCAAAGCTAAATCCAGTGTGAACATGTTAATCCAAGTTATAAAGCTAGTTCAAAATACACAAATGAATTAACCTTGATTCACGAAAGAAGAACAAAAAAAAATCAACAACCATTACAAAAAATAGCATCACTACTTATTGGCCCTTTGTTTCCCTTTCTTTCTTGCTAAAAACAACATAGTTATTAGGGGATCGCTCCCCATGTAGAAGAAGTCCCTACTACACCACTCTTGGCTAAGGAATCTACTCAATTATTCATGTACCATAGTCTGTGTGAAAGTTCGTCTACTAGCTAGCTACAGATGAGGTCAATCACAGCCTACCCATCCTCAAAGTAAAATTATGATATTGAATATGTAATTATTTAAGTACAATTTAGCAGTGATGAGACACAATCTAATCAAGATACATTATCCTTAAAAGAAAAGCACAAAGGAATTAAGCACACTTCATGTCATGCATATGCATAAGTAAGCCACAAAGTTTTTCACTTTTGAGATCAACAACATATGATACAATTTCAATCCAGATGGATTATTATAACAGGCGTCAAAAATATCAATCATAATGACAAACTCATAACATCCCCTCAAACCAACCCAAAAAATAAGAAGAAGAAGAAGAAGAAGAAGAAGTCTACGTGTGTAACCATTTCAAAGCATTTCCCTTACGGATGAAAAGGCAGAGGACATATTCCACTTATGCTAAGGAAGAAATTATAAGACAGCCGTTATGCTTGCTATGCTGAGATAGCAGAATGTTGGGAAACCCAAAAAAAAAACAAAGTAGAGGAATGATAATCTGCATGAGTGACCATTTCAAAGTAAACAGCATTTCTCTTAAGGATGAAAAGGCAGAGGATATATTCCACTCATGCTAAAATAAATTTATAAGACGGCCGTTATGATTGCTATGCTGATGGGCTGGATGAAGTCCATCTTAAAGATTCGATGACAAGTAATCAGACCAAAAATTTGGTTTTGTCTTTTTGATAAGCAGAATCCTGTTCGTGATGCAAGCCCCGACTAATAAGGATAAGGCAGTAAGGCATCAGATGATAGCAAAAAATACCAGTATGAGGATATAAAGAAAATAAAGATTGGATTCTGTTGCTGAACGAGAGAAAGACAATATTTAAAGTCAAGTAATCAACAATTTTCTAAGATAACAGGGATCATCAATAAAAAGTGAACATTCTCACGGTACTAGATCAAAGAAAAAGCTAAGAAAAGATCAGTGAATCACAAGTTTATATAAATGATGAGTGATTAAGATATAGACCTTTCCAGACACTAATCCTTAAAGCCTCTGCTGAGAGCCCATGAACATATTCACCCAAATACCTCCGAAGCAGATGCAGAACCTAAAAAGGTCAGCAATGGCATTATCCAAAACAATACAGTTATTGAAACTACATAGTTTTGCATAAGGATAATAGTTGAAATATGAACTTCATGCATCATGGTGGATTAACATCGCATACTTTAACCACAAAAGAATGTACACAGAACTCGTGTAGAATACAGCCATCCAAAAGAATAGTTGAGATAATAATAATCCTTTCGATCAGTAATCTTTGAGATGATGATGATGATGAAGACAATAATAATAGTAATAATAAAAATAATAATAATAATAATAAAGTTTGGTGTCTTGGGGGTTTTGATAGATTCAATAGAACGTTTGGTGTCTTTTTGGGCAAGTATTTTACCAGATTTTAAAGATGTGCCTAGATCAGATATTTTGAGATGTTGGGAGACTGTGATTCACATATAGATTGTGTGCGGCTATGGGAGTTGGCGGATGCCAAAATGCTGGTTCTGTGTTTTGTGTTTGTGTTGTGTTGTATTGCAGTTATTTCTGTTCTGTTTCCCCTTTTGTGGAAACCTTGTACTATCTCTTCTCTCTCTTTTATAAAATCTTTCATTATTCATCAAAAAAAAAATAATAATAATAATAATAATAATGCATCCAACCTGATTTACAGGAAGTCCCAAAATAATTTAGAAGCTTTTCACTACCAAAAGGCCAACATTGTATTTAAGAGAATACTACTCAAAAGAGTACTCACAAATGATTTTTGAGAGTTGAATAAGCATATATAAATCTCAAAATGTTCAATAACACCCATAAAGATCTCCGGAGCTCAACGAAAAAATTAGAGCATGATTCAAACTTAGACACGTCTTATATATATATATATATTTAATCAATAACCAAGATACGTATTGATGATCAAGAGGAAAAGATACCAGGCTCTACTCCAGAGAGGAGATCCCAAAAAAGCAAAAACCAAACAAAAGCAAGAAGGCTACAGCTACAAACATACTGTGTACAAGATAATGAAAATAATACTACCCCACCCTTGCTGGATCAAGAATATTTGGGGTAGGGACCCGATAAAAAAACAGCACCCTGTCCACACCCCCTTCCGCATGCATGTCCGCTATGTCATTGGCCCCCTTAGGGATGTGTCTGAACGAGGCATTTAGACTACATCCTAAGGATCGGCACATCAGAACAAAATGACTAAATTTCCATGGATATGGACTCTCATCCCTCATCCAAGAGATCACTGAAAGTGATTCCCCCTCCACCTCTATATCATGGTAACCCTATAACCTCGCCTCCTTGAGCCCATGCACTAATGCCAAAATCTCTACACGTTCTGAGTCGCCCTCCCCTATAGAGCTCGAGTAATAATGTAAAATAGTGCCCTAATGATCTCTAAAATCCCCTCCAACTCTCGACGGTCCCGGATTCCCAAGAGACAACCCATCAAAATTCAGCTTGACTCACACCATCCGAGGGGGATCCCAGAGACTCGTCACCTATAGGGAAGGAGCCGAAGATGCAGTTATCTCTCTCCCATGGCGTGTCATATCATTCATACGTACCCCTCTAAACTCACTCAGCACAGCCATCAAGGAAGCCACTAAAAGTATGACCAAGTCAAGTAACTGTTGTGTCAACCAACACCTCTCGTCAAAAATCTTGTTTGTTTCACTCTCTTCATATCACCCACAGAATTGCCAGGAAGACTGCATGGTACATCAACCTTCCCCTGCACCCCATCTCCAGTATCTGCCACTACACAAACAACTCAGCCACTCCTCTCAGCCATAACCATGATAGGTCAGTAAGTGTGATAAAATGAGAGCAAAGTGTGAAGGCTACTGGACAATGCAACATAAGATGGTCCAAGGGCTGCCCATCCTCCCTGCACATGAAATACATGTGAAAGCTTCCAAGATTTTCTCCGCCTTTGAAGAGTAGGAATAGTCATATAGACATCTCATCTTCATTCTTATCAGCCAACTTAATCTCAAACCTCTAATTTATTATAGAGGGCTTTATATCTGAATAAAACTGAGGAAGTCATTGTCTGCAAATCTTATTTTACGTGTCTAGGAAATAATGTTTCCAAATCCAAACAATGATCCAAATAACTGAAAATATAAACCTGTTGGAAACTTTAAAGGGAAGACAGGATGATAAATTTATAAGTCTGAAGACTTATCATAACAGGGAGAGAGGGGAAGTTGGGCATGAACATTTATGACAAACTAGCAAGGACCAATAAAATAGAAGGTAAAAGGTGTCCTCCAAAGAGTCCTATAAAGAAATTAAGCTGGGACTTAAGAGGTTTAGGATGGCATCCAATCAAGGAAAAATAAATAAATGATTGATAACTAGACAATTATGAGATGTGAGCATGCAATACATCAAGACATGACATACCGATGTAAGGCTGGCATAAACAAACCAATCATGGCCATCTCCTCATGTCATATTTTGAGGGGTTGCTATGTCCAACATCTCCTATGCATGTCACAATTGGCACTCGTGTCCACATCCATAAATTATAGATTAATCCCAATAAAGATGCAATTGAGATCAAGGGCTACTGTCCCCTCAAGTTTTTTGAGTAATCCCTACAGATTTCTTTAAAAAAAATAAAATAAATAACTAAAAAATTCTTCGAGACTCAGAGAAATCTTTAACTCATAAGTGAACCCTGATTAAGGGGTATCAGCCAAGAAGACTTATCCTAGGTAATGTCCACATTTCTAATGAAGTAATGAATGAAAGCAATCAGAAACCTAGGCTGCCTTTTAAATTAGATTCAGTGAGGACCTATGATCGGGTTGAATGACTGGCTTTATCCACACCCAACATCCCGAACCTCCTATTCATGAAGATTCATTTCCTATCAAGACATGGGGGCATCTACTTTTTCCTCGGAAATAAAATGGTTATAAATGGAGGAAATGGATCAACAGTGACCTCAAGAGTGCCCAGTTTATTCACCCAAGATTAAATATATGAGATATCTCCTCACCATAAGATTTAACTAACAACTCATCCCTACCCCTCATGCACTTCACATAGTTTATACAAATCTGACATAACCAGAAACCTTTAGCTTCTAAACTACTGCAGAACCTCTCTAACTTTGCATTCATCCTCTCTAGCCTCACCAGTCAAACCATGTCATCTGAGAACACCAAACATTAGCTAGGGAATTATTAGTATCAACATATACGAACCTAAAAGCTACCCTTATTATAAGCCCATTGTCAGCGAACAGTGATTTGCTCTTCCTTTGTTATTCTCATACTAGTTACGAGGTCCTCATGCATTTCACAGATAATGTTCATGTATCTGCTTGTGAATGACTCTTCTCATTTGGTACCCTACCAGTCTCAAAACACTATTGTAGGCTTTCTCAAAGTCACTAACGACCATGTTGGAGGATAATATTATGTTAAACCACATTGTAAACAAGACAAAAACAGAATCCAGTGCATGAAAGTGTATATAATTATAGTTAACCAAATACCCTATCGTAAGCATCAAATACAGAACGGTTGTGAAGCTCAGAGCCAAGAATCCTAAAAAGAAGTCATTCTTTTGAATTATTTATAGATTGAAGCCTAAAAGAGAGTCAAGAGTACTCATTACTCAATCACTCCCTTGTCTTTTAAATTTGCAAGTTCTTTATCTCCACAAACATCAGAGGATTGCACAGGGACACATTATACATGTGACTAATGCATCTCAAGGTTCGAAACCTTTTCTCTTTCGACACTCTAAGTTCAAACGATAGATGAATCTAGCAATTTAGTTCATATTACCTTATATTCCCTTCAAAGAATGCAAAGGTTCTGCAAGATTACACCTACGCTCTTTAGAGTGAGCACATTTTCCTGAGACCTTATTTAAAGATGCTGGTTCACCAGATGGCAGACGTAAAGATTATTTTAGTTCAAGACCAAACAGGGCATTCAATGTATTTTTTGTGTGTTTATCAGTGCATAACTATACGCAAACTCAACTAATTGGCACCAAATTGAGTTCCACGCTGTTACAAGCTTCCTGAGAATAAATTCAGGACATTCATCTTTAAGCTAACATGATTATTGTTTCTGTAAAATAAACTCACTCTTCAATTTACTTCAAGCGAGCATTCAAACATCATTAGAACTATTATCTCCACAAAATTTAGTTGCCACTATTCAACATTACAAAGCAACAACACGCAAACAAATTCTCATGACAGTCCCAACACAACAAAGTCCAATTCATCTAACAACCTAATTACACAGACTACCAGGAAAATGGAAATAAAATGATCATAATTGAAAGCACTGAATCATGTTCTAAGTCATTCCTCGATGTGAATGGAATGTAAAACATATATGAATCTTTCTGTGCTGCCGAATTGAGTAAATATACGATAAATAACAGTAAATTCATTGATCAGTTCATCGTGAAATCGGTAACGACGAAGATTAAGATACTTACGTGTGCCTCAAACATGCCGACGAGTCTAACCGATCCTTGTATGCTGCAATCCGATCAAGAATTTCTTCCGATCGTTATGAAAATTAGTCATCGACGGAGAAAATGATCTTCATAAGAGAATAAAAAAAAGGAAATTTTCAATCTGGACCGAATCGATTCGTAATCAGATTCTAAAAGCCGTCCAATACCTCCGGAAATTATGCTACGTGACCGAACCGTTCGAAGAAATCCCATAGAGAAAGAAAACGAAGGCGGCAATATGAGAGAAAGAAAACAAAGGCGGCAAAATGAAGCAAAAAGGTATCGTGTATTGCCAGGGAATTCATTTTTAGGCTATAAATGTAACATTCCGGAACCACCAATGCGTAGCTCAGTTGGTACAAGCTGGGCTCTGGTGGCATCTCCTAAGTCTGGAGCTCGAATCCCACTAGAAACACTCGTGATCATCAGGAGTTTACTTTTATTGCTCCCGCCCTGAATGTGGATTAGTCCCACACTTATGTCGGTGTGGGGACACCACGTGGTCAAGTCCAACAAAAAAAAAATGTATCATTCCGGGTCCAAATGTTTAGGTTAAATACATGCATCGTGGGTCCGGACGGTCTCAGGAGTTTGGAAGGCAACAATCCGATACACGACACCCTGTTCTTCGTTGGGCCGATTTGAAAAGTAAAAGAATATGATGGGGTTTTTTTGAAATGGTGTTGGGATTGGGGAACACGTCCTATAATGGATGGCATTGGGCCGGGTAACTCGCCCTGTCCGATCGGCCCCAATCCTATGTTTGAGCTGGTTTGGGTAAGGGTTAGTAGCCCTGTGTCGGGTCGGACTGAATTTAAGGCCGGATTAGTATTTCAGGTCAGTTCGGGTTTGTGTTAAGTTAACTTGATCCGAGGATGACTCAATCACGAGTTTTGTTCCTCTACATCAAGTGTTTATCCCACATCAGTTGGGGATCTTAAGATCCTCCGACCGATGCAATATATATACACGATAAGATGTTTTAAAATTGTTAGAGATCAAAAGATCCTCCAACTCATAAACTTGAGAAAGTAATGGGTCTATCCTGTTTTAAAGTTTAAAAATTAAAATATTAAATTATATAATTTTCAAAATAATTATAATAATAACTAATAATCCAAATTACACCATGGGCAGGCTTGGGCAAACATTGTTAAGCCCGAAGCACAAGGCAAGCTTGGACCAACATAATATCCCTTATATTTAGATTATGGTCTGACTTAGCCTGGCACGTTGCCACCCCCACCTAGCTATAACCCAACTTTGAATAACCAAATAGTCTTTTGTCATGTCATGTTTTATCAGATGGAGATTAAAATGATCAATATATTTTTTTTATTGTAAGATGCAAGTCTATGTTGAGGCACAAATCATTTACAGTGAAGTGCAAGTCCATCTACGGTGAGACAAATCTGCTCATATTGTCTTAATAAGGTACAACTAATGTATTTACTAAACATCATATATATAAAAATAACAACTTATTGCTATTCCGAGTGAGTGCTCACACTAAGCACTCATTGGATAAGTTGCTTAGTGGGAGCACTTATCCACAACAACAATAAACTGCTTATTTGAAGAAAATAACGTTTGGTAAATACAATTATTTAAGTGCTTATGAAAGTTTAGAGGAAAAACAGGTATTATAAAATATTATTAAAGT
>JAUPMG010000011.1:11265752-11279341 GCA_031762675.1 Pachysandra terminalis
ATTAAGTTTAATTTTCAGTTTTATTAGGTTCTTTGATTAACGATTCCTTTAGTTGATGTTTAATTCCGCATAAGATAAAATCGTTTAGAGAGCCTAACAGAAACTGCCCTACTTGCATCTGTAGTGTAAAACACATAGGGCACAATCCTTGATGTCACTTATGTCACCTGCTTCCGGGGTTGGTCTAAATGATTAGTAAGTGGAAATTACCCTACTTGCGTCCTCTGTGTAAAACACAAAGACTGCCTTCCTTGATATCACTTTGTTCAATAAATATATCTTAGTGCACAAGTTGGTCATTCTCTTGAGTTTTGAACAGAGCCCACTAACAAAGGAGGAAAAGGAAAGAAAGTTGAAAAAAAAAAGGAATAAATACTAAAAGCTTATTGCCTTGCTTTTCTATTGTTGTATGAAAAGCTTAATCTTGCTTATGATTGTAGTTCTTGTAAGTTTATAAACATAATTCTTGCAAATTTATGAAGATATTTTTTATCTTGTTTGTTTATTTACGTCTGTCATTACCTCATTCATAAAAACTCTTGTTCTTTGTGACAGGTCAACCCACATACACACCAGCTTAAACTCTGTGATTTTGGGAGTGCAAAAGTCTTGGTATGATCTTTTAAATTTATTGGGGGTACCTAGTATTTTGCTTTTTGTTTGGGAACTCGTAATGATTTGTTCTTTCGGATTTTGACAGGTAAAAGGGGAGTCAAACATATCTTACATCTGTTCTAGGTATTATAGAGCACCCGAACTTATTTTTGGAGCAACTGAATACACTACAGCCATTGACATCTGGTCTGCGGGTTGCGTTCTGGCAGAGATGCTGTTAGGACATGTAGGTACCTCCTTTGCATATAGTCTGTAAATGCATTTCCAGGGCCTATATGATTTTCTTAATGATATCTTCTTTATTCTGTCAGCCTCTTTTTCCTGGTGAGAGTGGAGTTGACCAGCTTGTGGAGATTATCAAGGTGATTATAATTTTGAATATTTCTTTTTCTCCAACCGAACTATGCTAGTGCACTGCAAAATGCATACATGTAATTTTGAGATGAGTGGAATATTTTGTGAGAAGAGGTGACAACTTATTCTGCATGTGTGCTTCACAAGCATTGCAGTTGTGACCTGTCATTTGATGAATAGACCTATCTGATATGTATCTATTAGGGCTGAAATTAACCTGTCAAATAATTTACTCCCTAGGCTCTTTTTTATGACATCTGTTTGTCTAAAATTGCTCATGGTTTAAAAGAAACTTTGTAAAGTTTATACTTGTTTAATTGTGTAGATAGATTTCCTGGCTCATTGATTTACCCATTTGAGTGATTGTTTTGGATTGATGGATGTCCCTGCTCCTTGATTGACCTGTAAAAGGTAGTCCTTTGATTGGAGCCAAATGTTTCCTTGCATACTGGACCCATAAAAATGTGGTAAATCTACTGCACCATATGTTGTAATAGGCTGGATCATTCCTCTCCAATTTTGTATTCTGACAAAAATATTCATCCATCTTCTTTCTCCTTGATAGTATATGTGAATCTCATGCAGGTTTTGGGTACCCCTACAAGAGAGGAAATTAAATGCATGAACCCAAACTATACGGAGTTCAAATTCCCACAAATCAAAGCTCACCCTTGGCATAAGGTATGAAGAATATTACAATGTATTCCTTACATTTTTCTTGGTTTTTCTTTTTCTTCTTATTTTTTTTCCTGAGATCTACCATGTAACATAAGTTACCTTTTTTTCCCCCTTCCTGTTTTAGATATTCCACAAGCGCATGCCACCAGAAGCTGTTGATCTTGTCTCAAGATTGCTGCAGTATTCTCCTAATCTACGATGCACAGCGGTAAGTATTTAAAATATTCAGTTTTCAGTAATCCATAATTTCATATGAGCAAGAATAATCTTTTATGCTGTTCTCTTTTGGGGAACGTATCACTTGCCTTATCTAATTGTTTTGAGAGATGCTTTCTTGTTCACTCAATTTTTTATATATTCATTCTGGGTAATGCCATCGGGTTATAATTCAGAGTTCAACAGTCTGTCTGTTCCACAAGTCAGAACTGAAATGCTTTAGTTGGGTTGGTTAGTAATTAATGTTATATCATATAGTGACTAGTGTTTGAAGTTGAACTGTTTGACCGTTTCACTCATCTCATTGGCTAGTTCGTATTATTTCTATTTTTGGCCAATTTGCTCAACTTCTGAGAATCAAGGCAATGAAATGGTTCATTGGTTTCACAGTTTGTTAGTTAGATCTAGTCAATTTTTCAGAGAACTATTCGTATGGCTAAGGGTTCGATAGGTACTTGATACCTGACATTTTCATCTCATTTGTTGCATTATTATTTGTACGAATATCGGAATCGTACATGGATATGATGTGTTGGATGTGGCAAATTTGAGACATTAGGATTTGTGGACATGGCAATATATTTACGAGTACTGCTAGTTCCAAGTGCTGCATATTCACAGTGATAAACCAAGCATGTGGGGCCTTCCACCTTGAGAAAAGCTGGTGCAATTTTCAAGTTGACGAGCCACTCATGGTGGCCAAAAATGATACAACTTGCAGCAAGTTGTAACTTTTTCCAGACTTTTGTTGAGTTCTGCTAGCAGTTTTCTTGTATTTAGTGTGGTATTAGAAAGCAAATATATTCATAAGATATTTTTGATTAAACAGTAATACATCTTTTGAATTGCCACGTATACTTATAATTAAGATCATAACGAGCTTAGTACAAGTTATGCTATAATCTGATATGCACAGATAATTTGGCCAACCTATCTGCCTCAAAATTTCCACATGTTAGATGTAATGCAATGCACAGTCATGGTCAACTGTAGATAAGAGCTTGACTTCTAGGAATATTTTGGTTGTACCATTTTACAAGTTAAGATTTGCTGTATGCCATGCAAGGGATTTTGAGTTGAATAAACTACCAACTTGAACATGGAGGAGGGTGGCTTCATACGATGGAGAGGCTGAGGAGGAAGCCATGAGTTATGCAAGAAGTTGGTATAGGGAAGTTTTGAGAGGGGGACCTGCCATTTGTATAGGCATATGAATAAAATAGGCATATGAATTAAGCAAGGGAGGGACCTACCTGGGCTGTTAGGAGTATAAATTAATTGCTGAGGGAAGGAGGGACCCACCATTTATATAAGCACCGTTCAATTTCAAGCACAGAGAATTCTATTGTTTCTGCAGTGATTGTGTTACTTTTATTAAATATGAAGTACAGGAATCAACATTTAGTGTTTTTCTGATTAATATGGCTGTGGAACGGATGCCCAATAAGGGTCTTGATGTTTGATTTCACGGAGGAGGATAGATGGAGCGATTTGGGTGAGATCCAATATAGATCCAACTTTCTATTCACTCTTGGGATCCGGAAGACAACCCCACCCCTTTCTTTCCGGAATGAATTTCCCACCTAGTTTGGGATAGGCGGTAGCCGGAGGCTGGGCCCATCCATTTCATCTGTAATAATTATTTTTACCATGCAAAATTTGGTCTATTATGTTAGAATATTAGACTCAACCTATATCATCCATTTTCAGTATATTTTTTTTTATCCGTTTTCAGTTTCTTGTTTCCCCATTTTACTTTTAACATTCTTCTCCTTCAAAAAGTCTAAGACTAATGGATAATGTTTTATTTCCATAACAGATAGAGGCTTTGATCCATCCCTTTTTTGATGAGCTACGTGACCAAAACACTCGGCTGCCAAATGGACGTTTCCTGCCCCCGTTATTCAACTTCAAGCCTCATGGTATGAACATCTTTTCAGACCCCTTTTCTAGTGCTGTTTGTTTTGTTACTAATTCAATATTGTGAGTTGATGATGTTGCTGCTGTCCATGATCAGAACTGAAAGGAGTGCCAGTGGAGATTTTGGTGAAGTTGATTCCTGAGCATGCAAGAAAGCAATGTGCCTTCACTGGGTTGTGATCTGGTGCTTTATAGCCCTTCTCTCCTTACAGAAAACACGCATCGTCCCCGCTACAAGCTAGTTACCCTGTTCCCTGCAGTGATTAGCCCTATAAAATGTTAATTGTTTCTTTTCTTTTCTTCTTGTCTCCTATTTACCTTGTTTTCTAAAAGCAGATTAAGAAGGTTCTGCTCAATCCTCTCAAAACCTCAATGGGTTATGCCGACCCTTGTTCCTATTGACAATAGATTGTACCATCATATAGAACAATGGTATCAACCTTTCACCACCTTAAATTTTAAGTTAGTTATTTTGGCTTCTGATTTAGAACTGTAAAATTGTTGTTAGTGTAGGAACAAGGGCCATTTCTTAGTGCTGAGTCCTCTTTTCTTGTGATGCCTCTTTGCTTCAAGTTCAGTTATTGTATATACTTTCAATTGCAATAGTATGTCAATGGTTGTTACAATGGGTTTCTCAGAAAGCTAATTCTCCTTTCTGATTGTTGCGGATAACGTATCAAAGCCACTTCGTTTCCTTGATCATCATTTCTAGTAGTCGTGGTATTAGTATGTATCCGTATTCTGTCCGTCATCATTAAAAATGATTACCCGTTTGGCTTTTCTTGAACAAATCTCGTGATCTTCTGCCGCTTCTTTTTCATTTTCTCCCTCTTCTTGTTCCAAATTGCTTAAATATGAACATGATCTATTATTTCTCTCAATCCATTAATTAAATCCGAAATCTGGGATAAGTGATTCGGCCATTTAGAAAACAAAAAAATCAAATTAATTTGGTTCGGTTTATGTTTAGTCTTCGACTAAACAGAACGGAATTGAATTTTACTGTTTCTATTTTGGTTTGATAACTGAATCGAACCAAACGACCCAATAATACCTCTAGTCCTAATGGCTGTTGTTCATGTCATTGGTCTAAGTCGCATAATCTGTGCATGGCAACATTCTGACGCTCAGAACGCGAATCCGTGTTCTGAGTGCGTCATCAATCCACGGATTCAGTAAATGCATTGAAAATGCGTTGGAAATGTGATGTTTAGGATTAAGTAAATGCATTGGAAAGTGGCATTTAGTAAATGCGTTAAAAGATGTAAAACATTTAGGGGTTAAAATTATTGATTAGGGGTTAAAATTTGAAAAAGAAATAGATATTTTTTTTTTATTTTAAAGGATTTTTAAGAAAAATACAAAAATAAATGAGTTTTATTCTAAAAAAAGGTTAAATTATGTTGATAAATATTCATTTTGAACTATATCTTTGTATAGGAAGTACAGTATGTATATACACAGACGCTATGTAGGCGCTTTAGAGTGGACCACAAGTTATTTTCTAGTTTAACGCTCTAGCTCCCACTTTTACTCCCGCACCCACTAGGCGTTCTGGTGACTTAGGTCATGGATAAAACGAAAATCTATCATATGAATCTCATGTATATATAATACCAAAATCACATTTTAATTCTCTGGCAGTTTCGCAGTCTTGCGCTGCCTTTTTTTTTTGGTCTTAACCACGTCCCCACACCCATTTGGGTGTGGGACTAATCCACATTCGAGGCAGGAGCAATTATGGTAAACCTTTGGCCACAAGTGCTTCTAGTGGGATTTGAACTCCAGACTTACCTCCGGAGACCCCCACTAGAACCCAGCTTGCTACCAGCTAAGCCACACATTGGTGGTTTGCGTTGCCTTTCTAGTCCACCGTTGGGACTGAGTCCTGAATATCAATAATTTCAGTTTGGCTTTGGGTTGGGTTTATTCAAAAGTTTATCACAAGTTAGGTCAAATGGGACCCATTGTGCGGCTTTACAATGTAGCTCGGTAGCTAGGCTTGTCAACGGGTCGGATTAGGACTGAATCGCAACTGATCCGAGTTCGATTCGGAATATCCGAATCCAATCCGATCACCTGTAGGTTTTTTGTATCTTCACTTTTTAGTTAATTTTTTACATATATTTATATATATCTCTAATCTAAATATGCAATGGAGAATTGGTGGTGGTAAGGCACTATGATTTTTAACTGAAGGTGCAAGATTCAAGTCCCCCACTCCACCCCCCAATGTTTGTTTTCATTAAAATCCTTTACATAATTCGGCATTATCAGATCCGGATCATGATCCGGTCCGTTGACAAGCCTATCGGTAGCCATTCGATGTTTCCCTCTCGGGATTGTCCACGTGTATAGTTTCGTGTTGAGAAGTTAAACCATGCCGAATCAGCCTAACATGCTCTGTCATGTCCTAAGTCACCAAAACACAAAATGGAGCGAAAGAAAGAGCAAGAGCGTCTATATATATATATACATATAAATTGTATTTATTTATTTATTTTTATATACAGCTCGTCGTTTTATATACATACAAATTTCTAATTTAATCTTTTTTTAAAATAAAACTCATTTATTTTTATATATTTTTTAAAAATATCTCAAAATAACAAAAATATTTATTCTTTTTTTTAAACTTTAACCTTTAAATATTTCCTATACATTTACTCTAATATGTAGATTGATGTTTCAAATCCATGGATTGGTGATGTTCTCATACTCAAAACACGGATTCACGTTCTGAGTGCTAGAACGTCACACACATGAAATCAATTTAGATGTTTTTAGTAGAAATGATTTATAAAAATTTAAGCTGTAAATCAAAATGCATTTGCACTAGAAGATTAGTATTTGTTAGAAGAGCCAAAAGAGGGCAAGGTTTTTATTCTCGGGATCCTGGATCAGACCGGTTCTGGTCGTCCTGATCCGGATCTCCGATTTGGTATTGGATCAGCTGATCTTGGTCCGATCCTTTGAAAAAAAATTGGATCGGATCGGATAGGCCGATTCGTATCGGTTAGATCGGTCCGATCCAAAGCTACTTATACAATAAATTGAATCGTGGCTTGAGATCAGACCTATCAGAATCCAGATAGGCCGATCCGATCCAGACCGATCCTTGAAACCATGAGAGAGAGACGTCTAAGTACAACCCACAAGGACAGGTATCTATTACTCATGCAGGTAGCTATAACATTAATGGAATATGACAAAATCAAACAACCAAAGTGCTTTGAATGATTGTTACAAGCAATTTTTTATTTCATTTTCTCCATTAATATTAGTCTGTTTTGTTCTCTTTTTAAGGGTGACAAATCTCATGCTTTAAGAATTTAATTACCTTACCTTGTCTTAATATCCCTACTATAGTTTTTTTTTTTATTTTTAATATCCCTACTATAGTTTGTAATTAAAAAAGCTTCTATATCTCTTTCGTACTCACTAGAAATCCTTTCCTTACCGTGACACACAAAAACACTAACCCGTGACCACCCAAATCAACACGTGTCATCTTTACATTCACAATGAGAGAGAAAGAGAATTATTATTTTATCGTCATGATTTTCAGCACAGCCAGCAGATAGCAACACGTGAATGAAAGTATTGGAAATATGGAATTCGCTTGATGTGGAAAGAAAGCTCTCTTATCTCACTCCTCATTTCATTTCTGAAAACCACAAACACACAACATCATTCCTTACGTTAGAAAATGGAAGTTTGCTCAAACCCCAAACCCTAGCATTTTAGTGTTCAAACCTAACCCTAACCCGTGATATGGGCACCCTCACGTGATACACTATGACAACATATGCTGCTTTTCTATATAAAGTAATAAATCCCCAACCTATATTTTTACTAAGAAATCAACTCATTTCCTTGCATGGTTGTGGCTTTGGTGGTGGTGGTGGTGGGAGTGTTAGTGATGGTTTTGTGCGTTATGACGGCAAAAGAATCTCTTGCTCGTAGATTCTGGTGGAAAGGTGAATTGTGATATCTTGTTTTTAACAGAGCAAATATATGAGAATATGGTTTGAATTTATTTCTTAATTAGAGATAATCTCTAATTAAATCATCATCTAAATCTCTTTAATCAAATCTTCATAATCTCAATTTTTTTCTTAAATCACTCTATTGAATCTTTTTGATCAAATTTTCATTATCTCATCACAGCCTGAGTTGATAGGAGACTATACTACTCACCATATCATCGTACTCCCATATATTTGCTCTATTAGCTTTTACTAAGTTATATACTGTTATAGATATTTTTAGTTTGGGGGTCACATGAGAAGTGAAAGCTGCTTTCTAAAGCTTCTTGTCTTGGTCACTCAATGAAGACTATATATTATTGGCACCGTTGCACCCGTGACTATAGTTAAATTCTGTTGTCGCTTACCCACTACACACTCTTCGCCACATGAAGCTACAGAACAAACAAAGGATCACGTGATCTATAGCTGTTCCATCAAATACATTCTCAAACTTACGTATGCACTTTTTTCTTCTGTTTCCTTCCTTTCACCACAATATAACTAAAAGTATAGTAAAAATAGAGTTTACTTTTTTTTTTTCTTCCTTTTGTGAACTCCTAATTAGTGAAACCTCTTTTTTTTTTCCTGGTATCCTATTGAAACCTCATAAAAGCATATTTCATAAAAGGGAGAATCCAGTGGGAAGAACACAGAAGAATCCTGTGGGAAGAAGCTATTTCAAATGAACTCAACCAAAATAATAATAATAATAATAATAATAAAAATTGAGAAGGATGAATCTATGGACCCTTTTAGAAATGATGTAAACATAAATTATTGAACATGGTATCAAGTTATATATGCTTAAACCAAAACCATATTTCTATTAATGGGAATGACTGCATGCATTAGAAGGTTGCTTTGCATAAATATATAGTTTATATGAAGGGATTTACAGTTTCTATATCCCTTTTCTTTTTTCTAATTAATGAATAGTTTTTTGAATTTAATTGACTAACTTGGAGCTTTTACTGTATCTCTAAGGTAGATAAATGGTGTATGTATATCCAAAGAAAACATTAATTACTGTTTTCTTTTCTAGTTTTTTTTTTTTCCCTAGTTTTCTTCTGTTTAGAGCATTAAAGTCCATAGTAGTCATAATTCACATTAAATTGTTATAATAAAGTTTTTCTGGGTTATTATTATTATTTTTATTTTTTTATAGAATGAACTCTCCAAGGTTACAAGCATTATTTTAATTATATTAATATATCAAGAAATCTTGTTCATTTCATTGTTTACAGTGAGAACTGAGAAGGGAAAATGGCCAGAAAAGTTTACTCCATTTAGAGGCTTGAGAAGTAAAAACTAATGACACATCTGTTCTTCTTTTTTCTTCCACACACTTTTCTAGAAAGCTAAGACCTGAAAGCAGCTCACATGCTCAAAATTATTGAACATGCAATCTCTCCCCTCCTGAAACAACAACAGAAGAGAAAACAAGGAAAGGAAATTAAATAAACAGAAGATCTCTGGACCACACAACAGGAAACCAAAATAAGGAAACAAGAGAGGAGAAAAAAAAATCAGAAAAAAAGGAAAAAAAAAAAAAAGAGAGGTAATAGATCCTTAGAAACAGATCTACTTGGCAACAAGGAATTCCTGCCAAAACTGCTGAATAGAACTGACCCTCAAAGCCATTCAAAAGCCTCAACTGCTTTCCTAAAGACAATGATATTTGGAGCAACTGGAACTTGACATGTGTCAAACTCTGTATGGAAACTGTTAATAGCCAACTCAAAGTATAAAGGACAGCCACTCTTCAATTAAAATGGTCTTGGCAGGCCTGTTTATCTGAGGCTCCTAACTTTTAACTCTTTCCTTGTTCTTTGCCTTCTATTTCTCTTTCATGTTTTAGTATTTCTCTCAAGGTGGGATTTCTGTCATTTTTCAGATACCCACTAAGCAGTTCTTCAAATTTGGGTCCCAAATCAGTCTAATTTGCCAGTTTAACCCTTCTAATCAGAATTTTCAATGGAGATTGTTCATGGGTTGCTCTTCATTTGGATTGTAATGGCTTTTCTCTCACTAAATTCAAGCCATGTGGATGGAAGAATGCATTTTCACAAGAAGCAGAAGAGTAAGAACTCAAACAACGGAAGTCCTGATGATTCTCAGTCCCCTGTTTATTCTCCTTCTAATCCTCCAGTCCCCGATGATCCAGATAATTCCACCACAGACCCTTGTGTTTTTGATGTAACTTCGTTCGGAGCAGTCGGAGATGGCTCCACCGACGACACTGAGGCGTTCAGGTCAGCCTGGAAAGCTGCTTGTGCTGTTGAATCAGGAGTTGTTCTTGCTCCTTCTGATTACACCTTCACCATCACTTCAACAATCTTCTTAGGCCCATGTAAGCCAGGTCTTGTGTTCCAAGTAAGCATGAAAACAAACTTCATTGTCATTCTTCCTTTACTTCATTAGAATTACCTGAAACTCAGTTGATGCTTGTGTTCTTATAATTGACCTAAATACTGAACTTTTTTTTTTCCTGATAAGGTGGAAGGTGTTCTGATGCCACCAAATGGACCAGATTGCTGGCCAGAAGGAGACAGTAAGAAGCAATGGCTTGTGTTCTACCGCCTTGATGGGATGACTCTAACAGGACATGGAACCATTGAAGGAAATGGTGAAGATTGGTGGGAACTACCTTGCAAGCCTCACAGGGTATTTAATCACTATAAACCTTCTGCAATTTCTGGTTTTCTTTCCCAAATTGATCTTAATCTTTTTTTTTTTTAATTTATTATTATTATTATAAATTGATCTTGATCTTGTTTTTGTTTGATGCAAACTGAAGTAGTACTTATAGCTCTGTTGAAATACCATTACAGGGTCCTAATGGAAGTACATTGCCTGGACCATGTGATAGTCCTGCTGTAAGTGTTTCTTGGGCCAAAGCTAAATTCAAAAGCTTTCATTAGTCACCATTGATCTTATTTCTGAACTAGAATTTTTACTCTGTTTTTTCAGTTAATTAGGTTCTTCATTAGCTCGAATTTGGTGGTCAGCGGCCTTCAAATCCAAAACAGTCCCCAGTTCCATATGAAATTCGATGGTTGCGAAGGAGTATTGATAGAAGAACTATCCATATCTTCCCCTAAACTTAGTCCCAATACTGATGGGATCCATGTTGAGAACACCAAGTCTGTTGGCATATACAATTCCATCATAGCCAACGGTACTGAACAATCAATCGAATTTCCTGATTCATATCCTCAATTTGACTTCTTTTTATCTACCAGAATGTTATTAGTAATGGGAATTTGATTTATGCAGGTGATGACTGCATCTCGATCGGACCGGGTTGTTCTGGCGTCGACATAGAGGGTGTCACTTGTGGACCTAGCCATGGCATCAGGTACATTTCCTTCCTCTTCACTACTAAAAACTCGGTGAGTCAACTCGTGACTCAGTTGAGTCACATCATTTTTTTTATGACGTGGAACCCCTGACCCCACTTAGTGGGGACCCCATCCACAAGGACTAGATATCAGGTAAGCGCAGGGACTCAAACCTGGGACCTTCAGTTCCTGAGCTAGAGAGCCTGCCAGTTGAACTAACCCTTCTGGGTTGACTCGGTGACCTTCTGAATCAAAATTGAGTCTCTATACATATATGACATGATTCTGGAGCAGGATGCCTAACTGAGTTCAAAACCTTCTGTTTGAACAGCATTGGAAGCCTTGGAGTTCATAACTCACAAGCCTGTGTATCAAACATAGCGGTCCGAAACGCGTTTATAAAGGATTCGGATAATGGGGTAAGGATCAAGACATGGCAAGGTGGAATGGGCTCTGTCAGTGGAATATCATTTGAGAACATCCAAATGGAGAATGTGAGGAACTGCATTATCATAGATCAGTACTACTGCTTCACCAAGGCTTGCCTAAACCAGACATCGGCCGTGTTCGTTACCGACGTATCTTACAGGAACATAAAGGGTACGTATGACGTGCGGAGCCCGCCGATACATTTCGCGTGCAGCGATACGATCGCGTGCACGAATATAACAATGTCTGAGTGTGAGCTCCTCCCTGCAGAAGGGGAGCTGGTTGATGATCCATTCTGTTGGAATGCCTATGGAAATCAGGAAACACTTACAATACCTCCCATTACTTGCTTACAAGATGGGGAGCCTCAGTCTATCACAGAGCCTTCTAATTATGGTTGTTAGGAAGGTTCAGTTATATCTCAAGAATACTTACTGTATACAGCCCCATGAGTCTGGTTAGCCATTTTAGGTCTTGGTCTCACTTGGGCTCCATCCCTTTTGGGATTTGTTTCCCTTGTAGTGTGATGTGATGTAATAGAAATGGGACTACTTAGACCCAAAAAAAAAGAAAAAGAAATGGGACTACTTGTTGCCCATAGCATGATCTTTACATAGCTATAGAAGCATTTGAATAACAGTTCTGGATTTCATTATGGTTTGTATAAGAAAATGTTAAAGATATTGAACCATTTTGATATACATTGTTGTGCCGTTTTCTAACAGCTTTAGCTTTTAGAGTAACTGGTATTTAACATGATATCAGATCAAGAGGAGGTTGAGTGTTCGAATCCCAGGGTTATATATTTGTGTGTATTCTTTCACAGATCTATTGTTCTCGGGTGTGTTTGCCTTGTTGCCCTGTATTATCCAATGGATGGGGGGGGGGGGGGTTATTGTTCAACCATTTGATATAAATTATTTTGTCGTTCTTTAACAGCTTGAGCTTTTTTGAACAATTGGTGCTTAACATGGTAACAGAGTGGGAGGTCAAGTGATCAAATCCTGGGGGCCTATATTTCTGTGTTTATTCTCCCACATATGTGCTATTCCCGTGTGGGTGTGTCTTTGCCTCGGTGCCTTATGTTCTCCCACAAATTTATAGATCCCGGGAGGCTGCACGTGCGAGAATTGAACCATTTGATATACATTGTTGTGCCGTTTTTTTAACAGCTTGAGAAAGTAACTCATGTTTAACAAAAGATTGATTGGACATTGCTGAGTAGTATGTTAATTACTGATGTATTCATCATAGGGTTAATATGGGGCGGAAGGATCCACCGGTGGTGGGCCTTAGTAATTATGTCGGCCTTGTGACATTCCAAGATGTCCAAAGACTGTTTGTTTGGTCTGGATGGTTGTGATCGTTTGAATGACATCGAGAATCATTGTTGAACTCAACCTAGTTATGGGCTCCATACTTTGAAAATGACACTTCTAACGCTGAATACAATACTTAACCTTTTGAAAAATGATATTTTTATCCTTAAATTTAAAGATAGTTTCTATAAATTTATCTAAGTATTTAAGTTGCTCTTATTATCAAACACATTTTTTCCAAACCAAACTTATTGATATTGTAGATAACTGCTCTCACAGAGCAACTTATCCAACAAATATAATGAAGTAATTGAAGCTTACCCATCAAAAAATAACAAGTTCCATAAACACCCCATTTACAGATCAAGAACAATGAATCATTGATCAGTAATGAAGAACACATAAAAACATGGAGAACATCCAATGACGGTATTCAAAAATGTTAAAGCAATTTGTCAAAAGCTTCTGGATATTAGAACATCCATTGACTACCATCCTCAATGAGGAGAAAAATTAAAAGAAAAAGGTGATACTGTCACAGTACGAATTTTCTTTATTTCTAATACAGTTAAAGAGTTCATCCATTGACTACTATCCATTGACTACCATCCTCAATGAGGAGAAAAATAAAAAGAAAAAGGTGATAATGTTACAGTACAAATTTTCTTTATTTATTTTGTGTGTGT
>JAUPMG010000011.1:11279441-11291695 GCA_031762675.1 Pachysandra terminalis
CTGCATGCATTAGAAGGTTGCTTTGCCTAAAATATATGGTTTATATGAAGGGAGTTGCAGTTTCTATATCCCTTTTCTTTTTGCTAATTAAAGAATAATTTTTTAGAATTTAATTGACTAACTTGGAGCTTAAATGGTGCATGCATATCCAAAAAGAAAACTATTTTATCTTTATTTGGTGGGGAACTAGAATAGTGAACTTACTACATTTGGTTTAAATCTTCTCAAACCAAAATTTGCATTCAATTTAATTACTGTTTTTTTTTTTTTGCTTTTCTAGTTTTCTTCTGTTTAGAACATTAAAGTCCAAAATAGTCATAATTCACATTAAATTGTTATGAAAAAGTTTTTCTGGGTTTTTTTTTTTTGTTTTTGTAAACTGAACTCTATAAGTTACAAAGCATTATCTTAATTATACTAATATATCAAGAAATCTTGTCCATTTCATTGTTTACAGTGAGAACTGAGAAGGGAAAAGGACCAGAAAAGTTCCTATTCCATTTAGAAGCTTGAGAAGTGAAAAACCAACGACACATCTGTTTTTTTTTATTCCACACACTTTTCTAGAAAACTAAGATCTGAAAGCAGCTTACATGCTCAAAACTATTGAACATGCAATCTCTCCCCTACTGAAACAACAACAGAAGAGAAAACAAGAAAAGGAAATTAAATAAACAGAAGATCTCTGGACCACATAACATGAAACCAAAACAAGGAAACAAGAAGAGGAGAAAAAAATAAAACCAAAAAAAAAAAAAGAAAAAAAAAAGAGAGAGGTAATAGATCCTTAGAAACAGATCCACTTGGAAACAAGGAATTCCTGCCAAAACTGCTATATAGAACTCACCCTCAAAGGCATTCAAAAGCTTCGACTGCTTTCCTAGAGACAATGATATTTGGATCAACCGGAACTTGACATGTGTCAAACTTTGTATGCAAAATGTTCTAGAGGCAACTCAAAGTATAAAGGACACAGCTTCTCTTCAATTAAAATGGTCCTTGGCAGGCCAGTCTATCTGGGGCTCCTAAATTTTAACTCTTTCCTTGTTCTTTGTTTGTCTTCTATTTCTTTTTCATGTTTTAGTATCTCTCAAGGTGGGATTCCTGTCATTTTTCAGATACGCATTAAGCAGTTCTTCATATTTGGATCCCAAATCAGTCCAATTTGCCAGTTTAACCCTTCTAATCAAATTTTCCAATGGAGCTTGTTCACGGGTTGCTCTTCATTTGGATTGTAGTGGCTTTTCTCTCACTAAATTCAAGCAATGTGGATGGAAGAACACATTTTCACAAGAAACAGAAGTTTAAGAGCTCAAACAATGGAAGTCCTGATGATTCTCAGTCTCCTGTTTATCCTCCTTCTAATCCTCCAGTCCCCAATGATCCAGAGAATTCCACCACAGACCCTTGTGTTTTTGATGTAACGTCGTTCGGGGCAGTCGGAGATGGCTCCACCGACGACACTGAGGCATTCAGGTCAGCCTGGAAAGCTGCTTGTGCTGTTGAATCAGGAGTTGTTCTTGCTCCTTCTGATTACACCTTCACAATCACTTCAACAATCTTCTCAGGCCCATGTAAGCCTGGTCTTGTGTTTCAAGTAAGCATGAAAGAAAACTTCATTGTCGTTCTTCCTTTACTTCATTATAATTACCTGAAAGTTCATGCGTGTGTTCTTATAATTCAACTAAATACTGAATTTTTTTTTTTTTTTTCTGATAAGGTGGATGGTGTTCTGATGCCACCAAATGGACCTGATTACTGGCCAGAAGGAGACAGTAAGAAGCAATGGCTTGTGTTCTACCGCCTTGATGGGATGACTCTAACAGGCCATGGAACCATTGAAGGAAATGGTGAAGATTGGTGGGAACTACCTTGCAAACCTCACAGGGTATTCAATCACTATACCCTTCTGCAATTTCTGATTTTCTTTCCCAAATTGATCTTAATCTTGTATTTTTTTTTTCATAAATTGATCTTGATCATGTTTTTGTTTGATGCAAATTTAAGTGGTACTTATAGTTCTGTTGCAACGCCATTACAGGGTCCTAATGGAAGTACATTACCTGGACCATGTGATAGCCCTGCTGTGAGTGTTTCTTGGGCCTAAGCTAGATTCAAAAGCTTTCATTAGTCATCATTGATCTTATTTCTGAACTAAAATTTTTACTCTGTATTTTTTTTCAGTTAATTAGGTTCTTCATGAGCTCAAATCTGGTGGTCAGCCGCCTTCGGATCCAAAACAGTCCCCAGTTCCATATGAAATTCGACGGATGCGAAGGAGTACTGATTGAAGAACTATCCATATCTTCCCCCAAACTCAGTCCCAATACTGATGGGATCCATGTTGAGAACACCAAGTCTGTTGGCATATACAACTCCATAATAGCCAACGGTACTGAACGATCGATCAAACTTCCTGATTTATATACTCAATTTGACATCCATTGATCTACCAGAATGTCTTTAGTAATGGGAATTTTGGTTTATGCAGGTGATGACTGCATCTCGATTGGAACGGGTTGTTCCGGCGTGGAGATAGAGGGTGTCACTTGTGGACCTAGTCATGGAATCAGGTATATTTCCTTCCTTCCATTACTTGAAAACTCGAAGAGTCAACTCGTGACTCAGTTGAGTCAAATCATATTTTCATTCTTTATTGATGACATGGAACCCCGGACTCCACTTAGTGGAGCCAGGGTAAACCCCAGATACATGACTACACCCACGACTCGAACCTGGGACCTCCAGTTCTTGAGCTAGAGAGCCTGTCAGTTGAGCTAACCAATGTGGGTTGACTCGGCGACCTTCTGAATCAAATTTGAGTCTATGTACATATATGACATGATTCTGGAGCAGGATATGCCTAACTGAGTTCAAAACCTTTTGTTTGAACAGCATTGGAAGCCTTGGAGTTCAAAATTCACAAGCCTGTGTGTCAAACATATCGGTTCAAAACGTGATTATAAAGGATTCGGATAACGGGGTAAGGATCAAGACATGGCAAGGAGGAATGGGCTCTGTCAATGGCATATCATTTGAGAACATCCAAATGGAGAATGTGAGGAACTGCATTATCATAGATCAGTACTACTGCTTCACTAAGGCTTGCCTAAACCAAACGTCCGCCGTGTTCGTTACCGACGTCTCTTACAAGAACATAAAGGGAACCTACGACGTGAGGAGCCCGCCGATACATTTCGCGTGCAGCGATACGATCGCGTGCACGAATATAACAATGTCTGAGTGTGAGCTCCTCCCTGCAGAAGGGGAGCTGGTTGATGATCCATTCTGTTGGAATGCATATGGAAATCAGGAAACACTTACAATACCTCCCATTACTTGCTTACAAGATGGGAAGCCTCAGTCTGTCACAGAGCCCTCTAATTATGGTTGTTAGGAAGGTTCAGTTATATGTCAAGAATACTGTATACAGCCCCATGAGTCTGGTTAGCCATTTTAGGTCCTGGTCTCACTTGGGCTCCATCCCTTTTGGGATTTGTTTCCCTTATAGTGTGATGTGATGTACTAGAAATGGGACTACTTGTCCATAGCATGATATTTACATAGCTATAGAAGCATTTGAATAACAAATCTGGTTTTTGTACAGGGAAATGTTAGATAGATTGGACATTGTTGAGTAGTATGTTAGTTACTGATGTAATCATCATAAGGTTAATATGGGCCCAAGGATCCACCGGTGGTGGGTCGGGTCAACTATGTGGGCCTTGTGACATTCCAAGATGTCCAAAGACTGTTTGTTTGGTCCGGATGTTTCATTGGATCGGTAACGAACCCAATGGATTGGATGGTTGTGATCGTTTGAATGACATCGAGATTCGAGGATCATTGTTAAACAACCTAGTCATGGGCTCCTTCTCTTTCTTCATAAAGAGTGCAAATTAGAGGTGGCAATGGGTCGGGTTATAAACAGGTTGTGTCAGGTTTGACCCATTTATCAACGGGTCCAAACGGGTTGACGGGTTGAATTTGGACCAACCCGTTACCAACGAATCAACAAAACCTAAATCCAAACCCAACCCGGGTCAACCCTAATCCGTTTAATCAAGTTGGATTTGGACGGGTTGGGTCGTAAATTACCAGCTCTAATGCAAATGAGTCGGATTAACCCGACGAGAGGCCATAGCTTCGGATGGAAGACTGATTAAAAATGAAAACAAATGGAGTAAGCTTGTTTGTTGGCTCAAAAATCCTTATGCTTGTTTGTGCTTGGATTATTCCTTATTTGAGAGGCCTACGTCTTTGAACTTATAACTTATTAAAGCACTTTTCTAAGCTATAAGCGTGTTTTGTAACTATGAACGTGTACGTTCCTACTCATAAGCAGCAAGGAAGATAGCCTATGAGAAGAAGCTCAACTTTTCTTTACCAGTTGTGGGGAAGTGGTTTTTTCTAAACATTAACTATACTTTGAAAATGACACTTCTAACCCTGAATACAATACTAAGGCTGCGTTTGACCTAACTTTTTCAATAAATACTTATTGCAGCTTATAGCTTACACAAGCACTTTTTAAAATTAAATGTGTTTTTTTTTTATAACCAGGGTGTCCGGACCAGCTTGCGCGCACCACGACTAATCCCTAGAACCCTAAAGTTAAGGACCCGGTAAACCTCCAACGGCCCCCCTCAGGAATCGAACTCCAGACCTAGTGCTTCATAAGGCACCATAGGCACTAGAGGAAGGCTACCATACGGAGAAGCTGTTAAGAGCAACTTCTCCCAAGCTCTTATGCGTTAAGCTATTTCACAACTTTAATAATATTTTTAAAATACCCATTTTATCGCTAAACTTTCATAAGCACTTAAATAAATATTATTTCTAAACTTTAATAATATTTTTATAATACCTATTTTACCCCTAAACTTTCGTAACCACTTAAATAAATGTATTTACCAAACGCTATTTCCTTTAAATAAGCAATTTATTATTTGAAATAAATGTATTTACCAAACGCTATTTCCTTAAAATAAGCAGTTTAATGTTCCTGTGGATAAGGGCTCCCACTGAGTAACTTATCCAATGAATGCTTATCCATAAGCACAAGCGGGCATAACACAGCCTAAAGCAATCTGTCAAAAGCTTCTGGATACTAGAACACCTGAGAGACTTGGAAAAGAGAAGTTGGAAGGGACAGGAATGATTTTGTTTGCTACTTTATAGTAGAAGGTCTGTAGTCATCACTGCCCAAAGAGAGAAATCCAAGGGACTCTCACAACTAACAATATCTAAAACAGGACTCATATGAAGGGGAGGAAGAGAGAGTGAGAGAGAGAGAGAGTACAGCAATGTAGTAATTTTGCTTCTAATCTCACATGATTCTTTGGCAAATAATGTAACTTGCCACCTTATCCAGTCACCTATCTGAACCTTTCAAATGGTGATAAAACTTTTAAAAACCTTTGATAAGAGAGAAAACTCTTATTCTGGTGCAACAAAGATTATACAAAACCAACAAATACAGTTAAAGAGTTCATCCATTGACTACTATCCTCGATGAGGAAGAAAATAAAAAGAAAAAGGTAATAATGTTACAGTTCAAATTTTCTTTATTTCCTTTTTTTTTGTGTGCGTGTGTGTGAGGGAGGGAGGGAGGGAGAATCATCAATATGGATTTGAAAGATATTTCTTATATGAATGGTAAAAAAAGTTATAGAAATTAGCAAAGATTACTCAAAGTACAATTAGAAATAGATATATATTAAGGGGAGGACTAATGCATTGAGAAAATCATTGATATCTGCAAACCTGCAAAAGAAGATGTAGAAATTTCTGAAGTATTGTGCAAGTGATAAAAAGAGGTAATCGGACATCAAGCGAATTAAAACAGAAACGACTCCGGGTACATTAATTATACATCCAGGAGAGAAGTGTAATGAATTAAAAAAGTCATTACTTCTGTGAAAAAGCAAAAAAAATGGAATCCGACTGCAGGTTTCGAGAATCCATTCATGCAGTTGAAGAGAGGTAAGGAGATTAGAACACGCCCAAAAAAAAAAAAAAAAAAAAAATTGAAGCAAGTACTATATCACCCCAAATACAAGCAGATAGTGTAAAGAATAAACTGCATATTTATTTTCAAAATAATATGACAGATCACCTAAAATTTATAAGAGCTGTAGAAACCTTCATTCAGATCAACCTAGAGAATTCAAGATAGTTTTGTCCTCCCGTCCTTGGGACGTTGGTATGACATCCCCTCAAACGAGGGGTGGGATGGGGAGGGTTTGATTCTGCGTGTCGAGTGAGCACAGCATGGAGATACCAAAAAACAAAAAGGATCAATCTAGAGAAATACATGAAAAATATGTTCCATATGTGCAACATCCACATAAATACCTAATTTTTTTTTTATTGAAGCATATAAATACAGATGTCTCATCCATCCATCCATCCAGGATAACACACAAGCCTTATAGTAAAAACAAGTACAAACTCACTCTTATACCTGCATTATGGGTATGCAGTTTATGCACTCAGACAATGAAGCTTTCATAAAAACCCTTCAAATAATGCTTAAGTGGAGAAATAACTAGTCTTTGGTATATTGAACCAGTTGAGGCATCAGGTTCAAGAAAAGACAGTTGGAACACACCACTACTACTAATACAAGGATGAAAGTACCTCCAACAAGGACACAGCGAACTGCATTTGGGTCTCTTCATCTATAGTCAAGAAGAGGGGGACATGTACAAAAAGAGATTTGATACCATGTTGCTCCGCAAAACGGAGAGAATGATAATAAACATAATTGCAAACAAATCGTCCCGCATCATCGGAGGTTATCACCTCATAACCCATCTTTGCCAATGCTTTAGTAATCTCTTTGACAGGAAGTGAAGTCTGCATGCAGCTTAACAAGAAATTATATAGAAAATGATACAGAAGAAAAGGAATATGATGAAATGAAATTGTGTTGCTTACAACAAAAACATTTTAAGAAAAAAAAACAGAAATAAAAATTGATATGGAACATAAGGAGTGCATTCTATAATACATTGTGTTGAACCATTTGATATACATTGTGGTGACGTTCTCTAACAGCTTAAGCTTTTAGAGTAAGTGGTTCTTAACACATTGTAACAATGTCAAGTACTGCAATTATTTTATTTTTATTATTTTGTATAAGTAAGAACATTATTGAAGAAAAAGGGGAGATATTTCCCAACAACATAGGAGAAAAAGGTTCCGTAACCTGGTGGTGGAGGGAGATTCAGCGGTTGTTATTCATTGGATGAGGGAGAAAAGTTGTAACTCGTGAATACTTTATCACTCTTTTCTGCTGGCACTCTTTCTTGGGGAGGGTTTACATTTAGATTTCTTACATGTTCTCAAAAGTGCCAATGGACTGACGGATCGTTTCGCTAGAGAAGGAGCTATGTCCAAATCATTCTATAGTGGGGCTGTGCCGATTGAGTTAGTGGATGAGGTGATATAGTTTATCTGTATTTTGGTTTTTGGTTCTTGTTTTTGTTCTTGTTCTTTTTCTTTTTGTTTTGCGGCGGTTTGTCCACTGCTTTGTGGCCTTATAGCCTTGTATATTGTTTAATCTATTTATACCATCTTCATTATTCATCAAAAAAAAAAAAATACAGGAGAAAAGAATAGTACAAAGTATGTAACTCATGGCCACCCAAAAACATGTGGCAAAAAAAATATGACATAACTCAGTCAGAATATAAACGCAGGCATGCAAATTGCATAATTCAGCCAACTTTAGTAGAAATACCAACTATCTATCACCTCAATTTTCAAATTTAGCAAGAGACGTAAACAGCTTGTTACTAAGTTTGGTCTGAAGAGGTTAATAGGAGAATCTTCTCAACAAGGACAACCATTGCCTGTTCGAATTTAAAAAATCTCTGCAAGAAATTGACTTGGTATGATCAGTTCTTGCCTTACCCAAAGGGTTCGTAACTAAGGTTCACTAAAGCAAGATTCTTCCAAACCAAGCTTTCAGTGGTGGTGTAATGAACCGTACAACATGGAACTAGCTAGTCATACATATTTCTCCACTCACCATTCTTACTATAGCTTTACTACCATATTGTTTTAGACCTTCACCACACATAACTCCAGAGGACAAGCAACAAGCATAGGATTATTTGATAAGTATTCAGCACCGGATGGTAACCCAACCTCATTGCAACTGCCCATTAGAACCTATATTCCCACCCTTTCACTGTCCACAGCCAAAGTGAGAAAAATCAACAATTTTGCATTCCATCTCCTTTGCAAAGATAGGTAAAAGAAGAGCACATCATCTCACTACACCTAAAAGCATCGCATGCTGATGTTACAGCACTTTTAAGTCCAATATGTTTTATTTATTCTTTGAAAAATAAGGAATGAGCATTTCAGTTGCCTAAAGTACAAGACATGACTCGTTAGACTAGAGGTATGATGAGTAAGCCTCACAATTACAGTTTCAAGCTTTGGGTGGGTCGGCTCAAGGCTCGACCAAACACAATGAAGTTTTGGGCAAGTTAACATGCTTTTCTCCAAGCTGGGCTAGGCTCAAACTTGAGTCTGCGCTGGTTTCAGTCCTATCTCGGCTCAACCTAAGGGGCCCCGGCCCTATAAATTAAAAATTAAATCATCCCAATAAATTAAAAAACCAAATCATCAGTCAACTTATGTGTATTCAAATCATTTCTAGCTGACTCCATCCAGGTCCTTTTTGCCTTTCTTTATCCCTTTTAGACCCTTGAACATGCACCCTCACACCCCTTTTCACAAGAACTTCCTTAAGTCTACTTTTTACACACTTATCATCTTGACCTACTTTCCTTTACCTTATCTACTATTGAGGCTAATCCTAGACTCTTAATAAATTCGTTCCTTGCCGTATCTTCAATTATAATTCCACTCATTTATCTCAACATCCTCATCTTAGCTATACCCATCCTATAAAATGTGGTTATTTGTTGCCCTAAATTTACTCCATAAAACATAAAAAGCTCAGTGTCTATCATATAAAATTGCCTTTTAGTTTTAGTGGCATAAATATTTTAGAAGCGCCCTTCACTTGATCCATCCAACTCTAATTCTATGGGTAATGCTCTAGTTAGTATTCTCCTCTTTACGGATAGTTGGTCCAACATAATATAAGTGGCTACTTTGGCAGTCTCATGCTTCTCAATTCTTGTCATTGCTTCACATTCACTACCTCTTGTACTAAAGTTGCATCCTATATACTCAATATTAACTTATTTTGAAACCTAATGATTCTAAGATATCCCAACACAATCCTTGTTTTTCATTTATTCCTTTTCTAATTTGGTCCACTAAAACCAGATCATCTGCAAATAACATACACCAAGGCAACTTCTCTTGGATATGAGCTATTGTTTGATCTATAATCAACACAAAAATATGAGGGCTCATAGCTGCCATGATTACTTTTGGAAACTCATTTTTTCAACAACCATCCTCAAACTAGTTAGTACTCCATCATACATGTCTTTATGATATTAATACACTTAGTACTCCTTTCTTACAAAAAAAAAACCCACAAAATTAGTTCTCTAGGCAATATATCACATGCTTTCTCTGGATTAATAAAAGCCATATAAAGTCTCATTTTCTCTCTAAATGTTTCCACTAGTTGTCTAAGTAAAAAAAACTTTACAGCAATGTACAATTGAAAACTTTCGTGACATAAAGCAAAACTGATTTTCTAATACTTGAGATATTAGATTTAATCTTTGTTCCATCACTAAAAATATTTCATGGTGCAGCTCATACGCTTAACACGATGATGATTAGTAATTTTTTATGACTCCTTTCTTCCTCTATATAGGTAATATAGTGCTTCTCCTCCAAGCATTTAGCATGTTCAAATCCATAAAATTCTATCAAACAATTTGATTGATCAAGATACATCAATCTATCCCATGCATTTCCACACTTCAATTGGAACACTATCCTGCCTACTGCCTAGGGGCTTTTCCTATTTCCACCATGGCTAAAGTTCCCTTCACTTTAGTTACCTCAATTATACGAGTGTTCTCTTGTCTCCTTAATAGTCGTCTCTTCACCTAATCTAGTGTGCTTCATAGATTCTCCATAAGTTCATGTTATATGGTATATGTAATATACCATTGTACTGGTAGATAAACATATAATTTATGTTTATAATGAGATTTGAACCTAAGACCTGCTTAATTAATAATAATAGCATAAATCTTCGGAGTGATGCAATGTTTTTAAATTTTTAAGTGAGAATACGTATATTAAAAATGTTTAAGATGGTAGCTTACTCTAGGCCCGATCATGGCCTAAACCCAACAAAACTTAGATGAGCTATGCTAGGCCCATAAGATTGAGCATGCAAGAATTACCAGTGTGGCTAATGAGGCTCATGCCTTGTTTTTCATGCATATGCCTCATATTCGTCCCTAGTTTAAAATAATGCAAATAACAGTCATAGTGATAATAGGGTTAAACTGTTACTAACCATTATATCAAATATATATTTGACAATAACGTAATCGTCCTTCAAGCTATACTTCATTGACCGTTATACAAGCACTGTAACAGCTGCCATTGAGGATGTGTGACTTTTATATCTCATGACATAAGGCACACCCCTCATGAGCAAGATGCTGTTCATGGTTGAAGCTCGAGGCATTTTGATAATACCTTTCTTCAAGGTATAGGCCTCAAATGCTTTTGAAAATACTGGTTCCAATATTTATAAGAGACCTTACCAAGATTCCCCCCAACAAAAAATAAAAATAAGTTGGTATGTATCAACCGATATGTATCAGGTATTGGTCAGTGCCATTAAAAAATAGAGGCTATTGATATTGACGGATTCCTTTACCAATAGGTCTGCATCTGCCACCATCAAAACCGACACAACTCAGCCAAGACATATCGGTTTCAACCAATACTTGAAACGTTGTATATAACATTACAAATGGCTTTTGATACCAAGAGTCATAGATCCATTGTCACATACACTGGACATTCACAAAGAAATAATTCAAATTCCTAATGAAACATAAGGTTCAACAAAAACTCACTGAAAATATTGTTAGGACAAAATGAAATCATTAAAATCTATACCTCTCGGGTTTGGTTAATGCCACCATCAGCAGGAACAATAGGGACTTTCTGATGCAGACAATAAAGTCCCGATTAAACAGAAACAAATTCAAAAGTTGAGCCAAATGAAAATTATGGTACATTCTAGAATAACCTAAATGGACATAAGACCTGAGGTTTCCATCCCAGCTCATCAGGACAACGGAAAGTAGCTTCATTAACTGCTTGATGCTCGATAGCGAATCTTATTGCACCACTGTTAACTCCAAAGTGAAGCTGAAGAAAATGTTGTTAGAACAGGCAAGAGACATGAGTACGTGACACATGGATGTGGCAAAAGAATGAATTTATTTGCTTCAAAGATTGAATATTCCTCTGCGATTTAGGAAAATAACCATTAAAAACATGTATGAATCAGAGCTTTTAAGCCGAAGATATTTTAGTTTATGCTGAAACTGGATAAGTAACTTAAAGCTGACGATTTTGACAAAAAAAAGCAGAAACCAGAAGCACCGACATGGTATATATCTCTTGTTTCATTTAAGTGTGTCTGTCCTGTTTTGACACTGAGTTCTCTAAACAATATCAGAAGTTCATTATGGGCCTTAATTAAATTATGATAATATTGACCTTTTATTGGAGAATTCTCGTCTCTCCAATGTCCCCTGTTGATGTGGGTGCTCCTGTTGATGTGGGTGCTTGGTCAACCAATTTTGAATCTTAGGCATGCTCGTAAAGCTATTGTATGGCTCGTTCATACTGATCAACCAATGGTGATACCCATGACTGGTTGGTAATTTTTCATTTACCGGTTTCTTCTAGAATCTACTACATTATGTTCTGTTTGTTCCTTTAAACTTGCAAGCAATAGCAGACCATTTAACAACCCCTTTCCCATACCTTTCAGGTGCTATTCATGTTCTCCTTAAACCTTAAATGTGATTTTTGCACTCTGGAACCCTAAATCTAAGTCCTAAGTAGATAATTTTAACCCTAGAGCCCCTTTTACTTCTTATGCAGAAATTTCCAGGCCTATTAAATATACCCAACTCTGTTCCCCATCAAATTTAACTGTACAATGTGTTGTGTGCTTCATAGATCATCCCAAAGACATGGTATTATTCTATTGTAATGCATACTGTTTCTAGTGTATATAACTGATCTTCAAACCTAGGTGCATCAAA
>JAUPMG010000011.1:11300932-11311023 GCA_031762675.1 Pachysandra terminalis
GATTAATACAAATGTATTAACATTATAGTTGATAACTGTTATTATATGTAATATAATATGTTAGCATGTGTGTTTAACATTAATACATAATATAAGATATAAGAATATGAATGTATAATCACATATACAAACCGTGCCGAGCTTTACCAAGCCGAGCCTACCCAAGCTCGGCTCAAGCTCGTTAAAATAATGAGCTTTTTTTAGGGCTCAGGCTCAGCTCGCGAGCCTAATTTTAGAGCTCAAGCTCGGCTCAAACGAGCCGAGCCCAAACTCGAGCTGAGCTAGTTCGGCTCGTTGACAGCCCTACTTCTGGAGTTGAAGATATGGGGCTTTCTTGACTAGGATGATTCAAGCAATCAAGACAATGTCACAATGGTTGTGTTTGGAACCTTGGATTTTGAGAGAAAATAAAATAAAATGTTAAGGTTCGATTGTTTCAAAGAATTGGAATTTATGTTAAGAATTAAAATTCGAATTCTAATTCGTTGTGAATTGAAATTGTGTAGAATTGAGATTTTCATGATAATTGGATGTCAACAAATAATTGAAATTTAGAATTTGAATTTTGAATTTTGAATTTTATTTTTTGCGTTAAAGATAGATGTAAATCTGATCGACTCGACATCCACTTGAATTCCATGGGGGAGAGAATTGCAATTAATAGCCTCACATGAGAATTCGGCAGCTTGAAAATAGCCTACAAATGAATTCCGTGGAATTCATGTAAAATTCGAATTCGAATTCCTTAATGCACTACCAGACGAAAAAATTGAAATTGGAGGCCTCAATTCCAATTCCAACCCCAATTCCACTTTCAATTCCACGAACCAATCGGTCCCCTTAAAGAAGCTACTTTCTCTTCTTTTCTTTTTTTCCTATAAAAATCTCTAACTTTTTGAGAAAAAAGATTTTGTTCGCCAAAGAGAATTTTTTAATTTAATTTTTCCAATCCCCACCTCTTTTTTTCTTCAATCAAACTTTTCTATAAATTTGGGGAAGGAATAAAAATTAGGGTTTGAAAGGGCCCCACGATATCTTTATATCTATAATGTTTGATGCATTTGGATATCTTCTGCTTCCGCTTCTTATTGTTTCAATATTTAAGAGAGATAGAGAGACCATATTCCTTTCCTTTATAATTTGGTACTTGGATGCATTCTTTTTACCATTTTAATGTCTTTGTTTCTCTTGTCATTGTGAGTTTCATTTAAATGGTTTCATTGAATGGCATATGGACTGGATTTAATGCAGGAAACTGAGGAAGGGTGTTGATCAGATCAAGCAATAACAATAAATACAATAAAAAGGAAGATCCAACAATGCACATAGATATATGTGATTCCACAAAGCCTACGTGGACACGAGAAAAGAAGTTTAATTCACTATGTCAAAAACGAAATATGGTTATAACTTCTGCTCCTATTTGATACAAATTCTTAATATACCCTTACTGCAAAGCCTACGTGGACACGAGAAAAGAAGTTTAATTCACTATGTCAAAAACGAAATATAGTTATAACTTCTACACCTACTTGATACAAATTTCTAATATACCCTTACTGTTTGCTCCGCCCATAAGGCTCCTTAGGCCTCTCTCCCTTGGATCTAGAGCATGGTTTCAAGGATTGGACCGGATCGGCCGGTCCATATCGGGATCGGCCAGGACCGGCCTGATACTAAGCAACGATACAACTTTTGCATCAAGTGGCTTTGGATCGGACCAGTCCAACCGATACCGATCCGGCGACTAGTCCGGCAGATCCAATTTTTTTTTCTTTTAAAGGACGATCCAACTTTTGGATCAACCGGTCCTGACCGGTATTTGCCAATCCAGATCGAGATCGACAGAAACCGATCCGATCCGAGATCCCGAGACTTAGAACCCTAATCTAGATACTAGTGAGTATGAAGCACCCACTATCTCTAACAAAGGGTATTATAGAAAGAGCCTTAATATATGAAAGAAGAATGTTTAATCCCCTTCCATGTATGATGTTTTGTACTTGGATGATCAGATTGATATTTATAAATAAACTTTCAGTTCAACAAAAAAGAAAACTATTTTAATTTCTAACCTCACATTCTCCCAAAATGCTATTTAAAAAAAAAAAAGAAAAGGCAAAACATAAGAAGTGTGTTTCTAAACTCCCCTAATGGTGGTGTCATGATCATGTGGACTTCGTTCATTGAACATAGTTTGGGTTTAGCATCGGAGTTAAGAGGTTAGGAGGAGATTGTACAATAATTGGTGCAAGTCAAAGAAGGCTTTCACTAATTAACTACTACAATAAGCACGAGACTGAGGAAGGAAAGAAAGACATCCAGGCATGGCTGAAGAAAACAAAAAGATTTGTATCCATTATTAATGTTTCTTACACTTAGATAAGGAAATGAAAGGATTAAAATAGAAGAAAGCATCTAATAAGTCAATTATATTTCAAATAGAAAGATGAAAGGTTTAGTAGCATTGAAATTACAAATTCACAGTACTTTAGTAGGCAGAAGAGCTTATATAAGACATTATTTCTTTCCTTTGTATTAAATGGAAGCCTCTTTTTTACATTTTTATCTTTATTTATTTTTTGAAATCTTTGTTGCTTTGGTATATAAAATTTGGGTTAATAGGTTTTCATGATTCTGTATGGAATGATTATACAGTGCTTATAGTAAGCTGTATCCAGTGTAGAAACCTACCGGCACACTTATGGTAATGAATAAAAGTGAATAATGCAATAGAATGCCTTGACAACCATGGAAGAGTAGAACAACATGGTTATGTAACTCTTTTATAAAGTTGTCCAAAACGAGCAAGTAAATGAGTTGATGGTTAAATTTTACTTTAATTTAGTGTAATTAATAATGGTTTTTGAATGAAAAATTTAATTTATACAAATTTTGACGCTTTTAACTTATTAAAAAATGTATGTTACTTATAAGGATATGTTTTCAGTTTTATTATTATTTTATTTTTATATTTTTTCAAAATTTATTTTATTTGTATTTTATTTAAATATCCTTATATTTTATTTTTTCAATTTATCTTAATAAATATTTTTTCCTTATTGTTGAGCATTTTTATGTTATCAAATATATTATTTTTATTGAATCCTTTTATTGTTTTTTTTTACATCTTGTGCATTGCACAGGTTTTTTGCTAGTATCTATATATATATATATGCGCGTGTTTTCTAGATTCGTTTCTTCTAGAGTTGAAGATATGGGGCTTTCTTGACAAGGATAATTCAAGCAATCCAGACCTGTCACAATGGTTGTGTTTGAAACCTTAGATTTTGAGAGAAAATAAAATAAAATATTAGGATACGATTGTGTCAAAGAATTGGAATTGATGTTAAGAATTATAATTTGAATTCTAATTCATTGAGAATTGAAATTGTGTAAAATTGAGATTTTCATAATAATTGGATGTCAATAAATAATTGAAATTTGGAATTTGAATTTTTTAATTTCTTAATTTTTAATTTTTTTTTAATTTTTAATTTTTATTTTTGCGTTAAAGATAGATGTAAATCTGATAGACCCAACATCCATTTGAATTCCACGGGGGAGAGAATTGTAATTAATAGCCTCCCTCCGAGCATTCGTCAGCTTCAAAATAGCCTACAAATGAATTTCGTAGAATTCATGTAGAATTCGAATTCGAATTCCTTAATGCACTCCCAAACGAAAAAATTGGAATTTGAGGTCTCAATTCCAATTCCAATTCCAATTCCACGAACCAATCGGGCCTTTAAAAAAATTACCCTCTCTTGTTTGATTGAAGAAACAAAGAGGTGGGGATTGAAAAAATTAAATTAAAAATTTCTCTTTGGCGAACAAAATCTTTTTTCTCAAAAAGTTAAAAGATTTTGAAAAAAAAAAGAAAAGAAAAAAAAACAGTAAATACTTTCCAATAACTCTCTAATATTCCAACTGACATCTCTTATCTTTTTTTCAAGTCCATCAACATTCTTAGAATATATAAAAACTGATCAGAAATTTGTTAGAAGTCGTCAGAATCTAATTTTTTTTCCCTTCATATGTAAAAGAAATGAGAAAAATATGATATTGTAATTTATTCTCCCTCGTCCCCCTGTATGGTTTTTTTGGTTGGGAACTTGGGAACGAACAAAGGAATGGGTGAGGAATTGGATGATCAAAAGAAAGGTTTTCTATATATTTGGGGAAGGAATAAAAATTAGGGTTTGAAAGGGCCCCACGATATCTTTATGTTTATGTTGTTTGACGCATTTGGATATCTTCTTTCTTCCACTTCTTATTGTTTCAATATTTAAGAGAGAGATCATATTCCTTTCCTATATAATTTTGTACTTGGGATGCATTCCTTTTACCATTTTAATGTCTTGTGTCTCTTGTCATTGTGAGCTTCATTTAAATGGTTTGCATTGAAGGGCATATGGATTCGATTTAATGCAGGATAGTGTTTGGGAAATGCACACTTTGGTTATTGTGATATAGTGTCTTGATCAAGTCATATTATGATTTGCACATACCCTTTAAGAGTTATTGTGTTTGAGTGATTTTTTAAAACTGACTTCTCCTATTGTCCAAAATACCTTTTAAATATTTCTCTAATATTGTATTTTAGTCCTTGACTCGTTTTGAGAGAAACCCCAAATAAACCCTTCTTCTTCTTCGTTCTTCTTCTTCTCGTTTTATCGAGAAACTCCAAATCTAGACCCTTCTTCTTCTTCTTCTTCTTCTTCTTCTTCGTTCTTCTTCTCGTTTTGGAGAGAAACCTCAAATCTGAACCCGTCTTCTTCTTCGTTATTCGTCTCGTTTTGGATCTTCTTCTCGTTTTGGAGAGAAACCCCAAATCTAAACCCTTCTTATTCGTTCTTCTTCTCGTTTTGGAGAGAAACCCCAAATCTAAACCCATTTTCTTCGTTCTTCTTCTCGACCCAGCTTCTTCTTCTCGACCCAACTTCTTAAATGAACAAAAAGAAGAAACCAAGAACATAACAATTAAATCTTTTAATTTCTTGGTCTCAAGAAAAACCAATGATATCACCTAAAAGAACATAGTAACAGTAAATACCAGAAATGAATCTTTATCAAAACCAAAGGAAAATTGCAACTGGGACTTACTTCAAATAAGAAACCAAAGAAATTTCACAGGTATAGCCACTAGGAGGCTAACTGGCACGCCAGTTGGCCACCGGTGGGCTAGGCAGGGGTAGAATTCCAAGTTCATAGACATCTTGGTAACAAAAATACCAAGTTGTTGTAAACTATAACAAGTTGGTATTTTTTTTTAACAATTCATGTACAACTCCTATTACATATTGGTAAAAACAAATACCAAGTTGTTGTAAACTACAAGTTAATATTGTTTTTAACAATTCCTGTACAAATTCATGTTTTAAGAAAGTTTGAAATATTATCATACAGTTGTGTAAATATGAACCTGTTACAAGGAATATAAAATACCTTCTTAATCTGTTTGAATGGTATGTTAAAAGTACAAATTTAATAAAACCATTGTTAATCACTCAAATTAACCTTCTAAAATATTTACACATCCATATATAGTTTTGCATATAAAATAACATCAATCCTTCAAACTTAAGAAGCTGGGTCGAGAAGAAGAAGATGGGTTCAGATTTGGGATTTCTCTCCAAAACGAGAAGAACGAAGAAGGGTTCAGATTTGAGGTTTCTCTCCAAAACGAGAAAAATAACGAAGAAGAAGAATGGTTTAGATTTTGGGTTTCTCTCCAAAATGAGAAGAAGACGGGTTCAGATTTGGGGTGGGGTTTCTCTCCAAAACAAGAAGAAGAACGGAGAAGAAGGATTCAGATTTGGGGTTTCTCTCCAAAACGAGAAGAAGAAGAACGAAGAAGAAGGATTTATTTGGGGTTTCTCTCAAAAACGAGTCAGAAATTAAAACGCAATATTAGAGAAATATTTGAAAGGTATTTTGGACAATAGAAGAAGTCAGTTTAAAAAAAATCACTCAAACACAATAACTCTTAAAGAGTATGTGCAAACCATAATATGACTTGGTCAAGACACCAAATCACAATAACCAAAGTGTGCATTTCTCTAACACTAAAAATGCCTAATAATAAAAATACAATAAAAGCGAAGATCCAACAATGCACATAGATATATGTACGAGAAAAGAAGTTCAATCCACTATGTCCAAACGAAATAAGGTTATAACTTGTACACCTATGTGAGACAAATTCCTAATATTCCCTTACTGTTAGCTCTGCCCGTAAGGCCCCTTAGGCCCCCACTCCCTTGAATCTAGAGCATGGTTTCAAGGATTGGACCGGATCAGTCGGTCTATACCGAGATCAGCCAGGACTGATCCGATCCTAAACAACGATACAACTTTTGTATCAAGTGGCTTCGGATCGGATCGATCCAACCGATACTAATCCGGACCGGTCCAGTGACTAGATCAAACCGATCCACAGATCCAAAGTTTTTTTTTTTTAATTTATAAAACCAACGATCCAATAGCTATTGGTTTGGACTAGTCCAATACAAATCAGTATCGTTGATCCGGCGAACAGTATCGCCAGTCCGACAGATCCAATTTTTTTTTTCTTTTAAAGGACGATCCAACTTTTGGATCAACCGGTCCCGACCGGTATTGCCAATCCAAATCGGGATCAGCCGAAACCGATCCGATCCAAGATCCCGAGACTTAGAACCCTGATCTAGATACTAGTGAATATGAAGCACCCACTATCTCTAACAAAGGGTATTATAGAAAGAGCCTTAATATATGAAAGAAGAATGTTTAATCCCCTTCCATGTATGACGTTTTGTACTTGGATGATCAGATTGATGTTTATAAATAAACTTTCAGTTCACCAAAAAAGAAAACTATTTTAATTACTAACCTCACATTCTCCCTAACTGCTATTTAAAAAAAAAAAAAAAAAGCAAAACATATAAGACATTTATCAGGTGTCTAACATTTGATCACATTTAGATGAATGTTTACATATATGGATCATTTGGTTGATTTCACATACAAGTAGACCCTTAATTTATCTAAAGCATGAGTATCCATAAAAAAAATAAAATAAAAAGAAATAAAAATAGGATTAGTTCATAAAAGAAATCTATATATTTTATGTAAGTTGTTAATAAATAGCTGAGCAACACAACTGGTGCTGTGGTGTAGTCGGTTATCACGTCAGTCTTACACACTGAAGGTCCCCAGTTCGAACCTGGGCAGCACCAATTTTGTGATTTTTACCTTTTTGTTTTAGGTATTGCTTTTACCTGTTTCAGTTTAAAGATTTATTATAATCTTTTACTACCATCCTAGATACTCGTAGACTTGTACTGTTAAATTGAGAAGCAAGACTTCAGTGACTTCATTGTTATAATCTTTCTAGAAGCTTAACCCTTCCATGTGAAAACCATTTTTTTTTTGTGTATGTGTGTGTCTGTGTTTCAGGTTCATAACTCCGAATTACTTGCTTTGGTTCACCTGACAACATGGTCTAATCCAAGCTATAAAAACATAACCCAATTCAAAAGAAAACATGAAGGCAAAGAGGAATGGAACTCCATGGAAACAACTTGAACATGAGAATCAAATATGAAATTGAGTTTCTTCTACTATGAACAGTATACATTTCTAATGTAAGATCACCATTGAAGAAGAGGAATAAGGCTTATAAAAAGCGCGATGACAACATATTTTAATTAAATAGAGAACCAGGCAGAGCTGAGATTAATAGTTCCATAGAAACCTTTTCTAAAGAATCTGCAACTCCTTAATACAAGGTACTATAAGGTTTCAAAAGCCTGCCTGGGTATACAATACTAAAAGATGTAACAGAGAGATATAAAGAGATCCAATACACATTACACAGCAAAAGCATCATCCTTTCAAGTAAATGGGGAAGTTAAAAAAAAAAAAAAAAAAAAGCAAAAAAACAAAACAAAAAAAAGAAAATAAATAAAAGAACTGGCTTTATTTGCTCAAATTCCATTGCTATCATTTATCATTTCTATTGCACAGCCAAGATTGAAAGGATTCTTCTCCTCATTTCCTCATCGTCCCTTCGGATTAATCAGCTGAGAGAAGACCGCGCTTGTGTTTAGTCCATCTGATTCCTCACTCTCATGACCTCCATTGTTATCAAGGATAATTTCTTCGAAACTGTCGTTAGACCCTCCTGCTGCAATTGCACCATTAGGATTCTCCTGCAATTGGAGAGCAAACTCAAGGTTCCACAACACATCCCCCATCGACGGGCGACCCAACCCGTGATCAGATAAGCATTTCTCAGCTGTCTCGGCAAATTTCTTTAAGCATTCCGGGTTTATCTTCCCCTTGAGAAGAGGATCAATGATGTCCTCAAGAATTCCCTTCCTTTGGCAATGAAGTGCCCAATCAGCAAGACTAACCTGTTCTTTCGGAAGTGCTGGATTGAGCGCCGGCCTTGCACACAAGACCTCAAATAAGACTACCCCAAATGAGTACACATCAGATTTTTCCGTCAGTTGTTGTCGCCGGAAGTATTCGGGGTCGAGGTACCCAAAGCTACCCTTCACAACTGTACTTACATGAGTCTGGTTTAGATTCGGACCTGTTTTCGAGAGCCCGAAATCAGAAACCTTTGCAACCCAATTCTCATCCACAAGAATGTTAGTAGTCTTCACATCCCTGTGGATAATTGTGTACTTGGCTCCAGTGTGGAGGTAGTGAAGTCCCCTTGCAGATCCTATGCAAATCTCCAACCTTTGCTTCCATGAAAGAGGAGGCTTGTTGCTCTTGTACAGATGCTCCCTAAGAGTCCCATAAGCCATGTAATCATAAACCAAGATCATCTCATTGTTTTCCTCACAGTACCCGATCAACGAGACCAAATGCCTGTGTCTGAGCTTCGACAGCATCTCGATTTCGGTCTGGAACTCATGAAGTCCTTGTTCCGAAGACGGGTTCGCCCTTTTAATGGCTACTCTAGTCCCTCCATCAACAATCCCTTTATAAACCTTCCCAAATCCTCCAACCCCGATAACCTGAGACTCGTCGAAGTTCTTAGTACCATGTTTTATTTCTGCTAAGGAGAAATGCCGGCAAAGATTCGCAGCCAAGGATGAAACATGGCTGTTGGTCGTGCCGGAGATCGTCGACTTGCTCCCTGATGTATGGGAGTTCCCGTAGAGCGGTAACCAACCCGATGTGCCGGAATCAGATCCGGGTTCCTTCTTCTTCCGTTGGTAGACAGCGATGCAAAGAGCGGCGACAATACCAAAGGCAGCAGCCCCACCTGCAGCGCCGCCGATCACGCCCGCATGCCCTTTGGATTTCGATGGAGGAAAGGACTTGGCTTCTTCGGATTCGGCTTTGAGGAGCATTGGAGATGGAATTGGGTTGGGGCCAGCCAAGCTCCCATTTGTATCATTCAGTTTGAAGATCTCCAATCCATTAAGAATTGCATCATAGAACTCAGGCTTCATTGAAACTGTAGGATGCAATGCCACCCAAAGCTGTTGGTCGTCGCCGGGGGAATGGCTAATATATATCGCGTAATCCTTGTACGTCGGAACTCCTTTCGATCCCGACCAAGCTATAACATCAGCTGCTGCCTGAGCAGTCTGGTTATTAATGTAAATATCGAAAACCCTTTGATTGATCCTGGTCAATTGCAGCTCACAGAAGTGGAACCTAACAAGATACATGAAATTAGAATCAATCTGGAATACCCAACTGAGATTGTAATTCTGATTGATCTTCGAATCCGGACCCATCGACCTTGCCGTCCTGTAAACATCAACCGGAGCTATATACTCCGGTACATCTGATGGATACTGAATCCGAAGATTCTTGCTGGCCTCAGCAGTAACTCCCAATGCAGCAGCGTATAAATACGGGGAATCGTCGTACCATGTTCGACTAAGGTCAGAGTCGTTAATCGCCGGAATATACTGCCCACCAACATTAAGCCTGTACATTGTCTGCAAATTGGAGTGCTCGGCGTCGACAGACTGATCGGAGAACCCAACCAGTGGTGTTGATTCAAAGATATTTGGCATGGGAATTAGCTCAATTCCATTGATAAATGCATAAGATCCATTATGTTTCGCAGAGGGAGT
>JAUPMG010000011.1:11319974-11330363 GCA_031762675.1 Pachysandra terminalis
GAGAGAGGGAAGACCAAAATGGGAGTGGGAGTCCTATCATCATCAAGGCATACCAATATGTTTTTTGACACCCTAATAAAACTAATAGCAGTATGGAAAGAAGGGGACTGCTTCCAGTACTGGAAAAAATTTATTGAAAACATTAAAGACATACACACAGCAAAGGAAGGATATACAAAGAAACTAAGGGAAAATAAAGGGAAAAACAGAGAGAATGGAAGATTTAGATAATGAAGAAAAGTTTATGAAACGAAAAGGCAAGATGATTATTGTAGTGCAACTATAAAGTTCCAAGCTGATTAGAGAAAGGGGGCAAAAATAAAAAGCTTATTCAAGACAATCTTCCAGAAAGAACAAATAAACAAAGACGAGAAAATAGAAAATAGAAAATAGAAAATAGCTAACTAACCAAAGGTAATCTATCTCACAAATATTATTGAAACAATTTTTGTATGAAAAAGGAAAGAAAAAAAACACAGAATCAAGAAAACAATTGCTGATAATATCACTATAAAACTATCTAAAAAAACCCAAACTAACAGAGAAAAAAAAAAGAAGAAGAATCCAATCTCCACAAACTAGAAATCCCAGATAAATCCAGGCATGAATAAAATAAAATATCAGACCAAATTAAAACAAGAAAGGGCAGAAATTCATGATTATTCATTAGAAGAAACATACCCCATAAACATAAACAACTCCATTGGAACAACAAGCAGAGTGCCCCCATCTCTCAGAAGGATTAGAGCCCAAAACCTTTGGATAGAGCCACATTGCTTTCTTCTTCAACAACCCTTCATCTTCCAAAGACCCCATCATCATCTCTCTTCACGATCTCAAAACTTCAATTCAAACTCCAGCTCTCCCCATTTGATAACAGGATGAGATGCAAAAAGAAAACATAGGGTCAAACTAAAGGACATGAACAAAGCCAAGTGAAATATCATACATCAGTGTTTCAATAGACAAGAAAAGATGGGTGCTTTCAAATCCAAATTACTGTCTCAACCAACAATAAAAAATAAAAGAAGGTGATGGTGAAAAAAATATATATACTAATTTAAACTAATCTTTGAAAACCAAAACCATCTTAGTTTTTTTTCAAGAATACAAGAAAGTGATGTAAATTCAAGAGAATGAGACTGTTAGTACTGTGTATGAGGAGAGAGAAATATGAAAGAGGAGATGGGGAGATGCATGCATGGGAATGTGTGTATGGCACCTCTATATCTAATTCTTTCTCTCTCTGTCTTTGTTTATTTCTTGCTAGACTTATAGTGTGTTTTTTATTTGGTTTCTTTGCTTTTTCTTCACTTGTCTAACTGAAAATGATGGAGGGAGGGAGCATTGGGTTGTGGGAAATGATGGGTAGGAGGTTTTTTTGAGGCTTTGAGATTTGGTGGTGTGGGTTTTTTTTCTTTAAAAAAAAATTAAATTTAAGGTTTTCTTTCTTACTTTCTTTAGATGACCTTGGGATTGATGGATGGGAAGTTCTTTCTCTCTCTCTCTCACTCAATTTTCAAGGTAAGGTGGCTTATTTGATGTGGATCTAGAAATGTCTCTTCTCAAGGGTCTTGGGGAAGTGTGTGGGCCTTGTTTTTGAGGGCAAAAAAAATAAAATAATTTTTCCAAGTTTTGGGAAATGGGATTGTGTTGTTTCTCTCCAAAGGTTTAAGCTTTTTTCTGAAATAAGGAAGAAGAGAGAGGGTAGTAGTAGTAGCAGTAGTGTTGTGGTTTTCTCTCTCAATTTCTCCTCTCTCTCTCTCTCTTCCCTCTCTTTTCATATGAGAAATTGAGATGATCTTCATTCACGTCATAGTTAATACCTCTTTTCCTCTTGTAGGGGTACATAGAGCTGCTTTTACTTTCTCTGTACCTTCTGCTTTTGTATTTCAATCCCATTGAAAGGGGCAAATGTGTTTGTGTATCTTATGTTCATGGGGTACCCTACAATCCTACATCTCTTCACTGTTCACACAATCTGATTTCGTCACTCCAAAATCAGTGTTTCCTTGGGGATGAATCAGACCGATTGGCCCAATCTTTTTTCGGTTCATAAAAACCATTTGTTACCGATGGTTGGCCCATGGAGCAGAGAGAGTCCTTAAAACTGCTCTATCTCCAGTTTTCTGAAGATAATGATCCAGACTGATTGTAATTTTAAATCCCCTTTAAAAGCATTGTTAAGATACAGAACAATCACAAACCCATTTTTGTTTTGTGTGTGAGAGAGAGAGTAGGTATTGTTAAGAAAGAAAGATAAAACGATGAAGAAGAAATCAAGTACGCGACATAGATTTAAGTGGTTTGACAAATTGTGCCTACGTCCGTGAATACTATTCTAGAAGTTCAGAATAATGTGTTATAAAGAACAGTCACAAAGTATGAATGAAGACACTGGAACTAGGACTAAACATAATAGAATTGAACTTACTATTATATCCCTAATCTCCAATGCTAGTTGATCATCAGTACTTCTCGGTTGCCTTAGTAGCATTAGTCTCGAGATCGGGCCTGTTTTTGGCCAATTTTGGTCTCAACCGATAATACCGTTCGGTCCAAATCCAGTACAAAAAATAAATCGCTTGGTTTAAATTTTAAATTAAAAAGAAATGCATTGGTCGGACCGACAGTACCGGTTGATACCGAACAGGTTAAAATTGACATCGATTCGGACTGTCCAATTTATAAATTAAAAAAAAAGGACAAAAAAAAATGCCAAATCGATTGTACCTATCACTAGGCCAATTGTACCGATCTAAAACCTCATGATACAATTGTTGTATCGCGGCTTGGGACCAGACCAATCGTAGCCGATCATTGAAACCATGCTTTGAACATTTGGGTATTTACTTTGGACAAAGCCAAATTGAAGCTTTTTTGAAATAATAAAAACTCATTTTACAAATTAAATGAGATTTTAAGGAGAAGTCATTTTAAGAGAATGAGTTTTATTTAGGTATTGCGAGACACTAAACGTGACCTCACCGATGTTGTACGAATTGCAGAAGTAGTTAATCATCCAAAGAATCAAGTCTTATTACCAGTGTAGTTTTTGTCTGTTTCTGTCATGCAACAAACACTTGTGAGAGAGGTAAAAAGCATTTCTACTTTCAAATGCTATCATTGCTTCTTCCTCAATTAGGCCAAATACCCATCTTCGTTCATAATTTTTACGACATTCTCTTGTTCTTTCAAAAGTAGTTCCTTCTTCATTTTGTGTTTTTTTTTTGTGAATCATGGTTCCACGGATCGGCCCATACCAATCCGTATCGGCTGGTTCAAATTGGGACCGAATTATAGCGGTCTGATTCTAACCCGCAATACAAAAGATTGTATCGTTGGGTGGACCAGCGACTGGTACTGCCGGTCCAGTGATTGGTTATGGCAATCTGATGATCTGCTCCACCGGTCTAGTACTGTCGGTCAGTCGGTTCGATAGTTCGGCAACCCGTCCCCGCTAATCCAGCAACGGTCTGAAATTTTTTTAATTATTTCTTTTTGTACTTTCTGTACCGAAACCGAATAAAATCGATCTGGTCTCCGATTCTGGTTTGTTAAACCTTGTTTGTGATGCCATGCTCATTTAATGATATTTCATGTAGATCTTTGTTTTTTAAAATGATTTTCAATTAACAATATCCATATAATGCATTTTACAAACATGGAATCTTATTTCGAAAACTTTCTTTGTATTCAGTGTACCTGACCTTAGGTCACATACTAAGTCTTAGTCCGAAAGATTTATTTCACATCGAGTGAACAACCAATGATACATACCATAAAATCGGACGTGGATTCTCTACGATGAACACACTCTGTGATGGGCGTGTGATGAGAGACAGAGGCGAGGGCAAAATGATAATTTTGTCCTCATAATGCATGTCAGGTGTGGGTAAAATTATCATTTTGCCCTCACCTCTGTCTCTCATCACACCCCATAACAAGGCGTGTTCATCACAGAGGATCCGCAGTCCATAAAATCTATTACAAATGTATTATTGAGACTTTTGAAATACTGATCATATGGTCAATCCAAAAGGTCCCATATCAAAAACGGATTATTTGAATTGACCAAATCATTCTTCCATGTTACAAAAAAGATCTTGTTTACCGATAACAAAACATGGTGAGATGGCCTAAAATACCATAAAACTCTTCTTTTTTGTTTTTTCTCTTTCATCCTACTTGAAGTAACAATAACAAAAGAAAGTGAAAAATCATATTTGATGCTGATTAAAAGATAATTATATTGTCTAAGAACAAAAAAATTAAAGAGCATTAAGCATCTATAATTGTATTTATTAAAATCAAAAGGCATTTTTATTATTGCAATTTTTTTTGTGTGACGCTATTTTCAGGTGTTAATTTGCTATTGACAGAAATCATATATTGATATTTCAATAAAATGACCAAAATACCCAATGCACTGTTAACACGAATACACCTTACAGATTAAAAAATAGTGGTACTTTTGTCTTTTGATTGAACCAACAATTTCTGATCTCTGCCCCTAGCAAATTAGTGCCTGGAAATAGCAACACTCATTTTTTTTACCATGTAAGTAATATGTGTCACGTAGCTAATGGTTCTATCCAGAAAACTTCCATGGGAGCCACAGCATATACTAATTTCTTGTAAACCACATGATCAAAAACCTTGACCAACATCACAACTCACGTGTCCATAACTGTTTCTTTCTAATTCTTTGGGCGTGTTTGCATTGCTCCTTCGGCCCTTAGAAGTGATTCCTGAACTCAAAAGCATTTTACAAATCTAAATTTAAAGCGCTTTCTCAATTTGTACCTAAAACATAATTCGTACGAAGCACTTTATTAGAATCAATTTTAAAAAGGAATCGCTTCTTCTTCCAAGAGGCAACGCGAAACACGCCCTTTGAATGTTCTATCTTTCACATGAGTAATCCTATGTGAGCTACATACATTGTCTTCCCTACATTAGGACGGTGAATCCATCAGAGAACTCAACTTACCACAGGACAGAGTTTCTCATGTGATTGGGTGGATACTACGGACCCCACATTAGTGATCGAGTTAGTGAAACTCATAACACGAGATGTACACAAATATCTCGTGCGAAAATATCGAGCTCGGAATGGAATTTATTGTTTTGAAGAGAAAGCGTAAATTATACGCGACAGAACCACCCGGAGAAGGCGAGAGAGAGTCTTAATCTCATAGATATGGCGGTCGCGCATCGGTCCACGTGAATCAGTCACATTGTAACTTGAAATAAAGACATCTTTTCGAAAAGATTGATAAATAATGCTTCGGTTCGTGTTCTAGTTTGTAGAAACCCCAAACAGATCCTAAAATAAAATCATCAATTTCTCGGAAAACGAGATGGCAGTTCTGTACGTTTTTGGAATCTCGGAGGCATCATAAATGATAAAATAATTACAGAGATTTAATCTTGTGTGTGTGAAACATTCGAAGATCAACGGTTTATAAAACTTGATCATATCGATTTTATTTAATATCACATCTGAGCCATCCGTTGTACTGAGTTTGCATTGTATCGTATGTGGACTACACATACGATTACATGCAGTAGCAGGCCTGGGTAAGATTTTAATGACTTTTTACGTTTCCGAAAAGCTTTTCAGCGTGGCGCGTACGTGCCGTTGACTGATCCGAAACCCGATACGAACCGGCACGGATATCAACTATACCAATACCTATCAGACTATCAGTACCGAGACTATCAGTACCGTCCTGTACACCAAGTCAACATTAATAACCCCACTTTAATCCCTGTACAACACTCCTGTCCTGCAGTAACACACCAGGATGTAAATGGAGCGGGTTTTACCCGAGTTTTCTATTTGATCTGCCCCGATATGGTTCAAATTGTATCCAATGAGGTACGTACGGTACGGGTACGGTGATCATAGCGGAATACCCGAAAACAGGAGAAGAGTAGGTGACGAGCAGCGCGTTGAACGGAAACCAGTTGGCTGAACTGAACAGTACCTAGTACGTGGCCCACTAAAGAGTGGAGCCATGACATGACAAGGGAGGGTCATTATCTATTGAAGGGTACCTTAATGTCCGGTGGTTAGGGGGTGTACCTAAGCTGTAATCCTGAGCCTAATGCTCTTCTTCACCATTTCTAATGCTATTGTGTACTCTATGGTCGCTGTCAAATGGATCGGTTTTTTATCAGAGAATTTTGAATATGGTTAGTCCTTAACGTGGTTTCAAGGATCAGATCAATCCAGTCTGTACCACCCGGTCCATATTGGGACCAGCTTGTCCGGTGATCCCAAGCCACAATACAATAGTTGTATCTAGGAGTGTAATTTAGTCGGTTTGGTTCGGTTTAGTGGTCAAATCAAAATAAAAACTGTATTAGAAAATCAAAAAACCAAACCGAACTATATTGGATTAAACCGAAAATTGAACCAAACCGAAATAAGATCCCAAAAAATTGGCTTTTCGGTTTGGTTTGACAAAATTAATACTATTTTCTATTAAAAAGCACATTTATATATTATATATAATCTACTTCGGTTTAGTCGAAGCCTTAACCGAGAACCGAATCAAACTAATTCAGTTTTTTGTTTTCTAAACCATAACCAAAAAAAAATGAAAAAAATCAAACCAAACCGACTTTTTGGTTTGGTTTGTTCAATTTTCGGTTTAAACCCAACCAATTGACACCCCTAGTTATATCGTGGGGCTTTGGATCAAACCGGTCCAACCGATACTGGTACAACCCATCCAATGACCGGTCCACTCTATCCAGAATATTTTTTTGTTAATTTATAATTGAACGATCCAATCGGTATCGCTCTAGACCGATCCGGTATTGATCGGTCGTGACTGGTACAGCGGTCGACAACCAGTATCGGCCAATATCGTTGGTCTGGACTGGAATCTAGGATCGAACATTTTAAACCTTGGTCCTTAAAGTCCGAATATGATTTGAATATTCATATGTAATTAAAATCGAATACGAATATGAATTTGATCATATCCGATCTAGATTAGATTTCATAAAACCTTAAAAAAAATGATTTTGGTCTATTTGTCCTTAAATACATAATTGGAATTCGGATATATATTATTTCAGCCAAATACTAGATTTCGATCGAATATGGATCCGTCGAATTCGAATACGAATTTTTTTTAAAAATGCAATCGGATTTCCTGTTAAATACAGATCCGACCAGTATTCAACCCATTGACACCCCTAAGTAGTGGTAAAACTAGGTGTGGCAATGGTCGGGTTGTAATCAGGTGGAGGCTTAAACGGATTGGGTCAGGTTCGACTTGTTTATCAACGGGTCAGGAAAACCTCAATCCGAACCCAACCCGGCTATAAACGGCTCGAACCCGTCAACCCATTGAAATTTCACAATAACTAATGAAGTCTCTTGCAACGATGGAAAAAAAAAAACCTTTCGTCAAAAAAAAAAAGTAATTAACAATAAATTGGGATTTCATGCATATTACCATTAAAAAGAACCGTTTTCCTCATTGTCCAAATCAACATGACACAAACATCCTTGTCTTATCAAGGAGACTAAGCTTAGAAAATCCTAATAATTTGGATGGGTCGTATCAATGTTGCTAGAATTAGACGAGATTAATCCGTCAAACCATTTGAACCATAATAATTTGGTATAAGACCCATATACCTCCCTTATTCTTCTTTAAAGGACAAATTCATCTTCATTCGAAAACAGACCTCTTATACACTAACGGCACTAATGGAAATCATCAATTTTTATATATTTTAGACTAATTTGTCTTTGTATTTAAATCTATCACACCACCACCACTACTACCACCAATGATGTGATGGGGTGGTAGATTTAAATACAATGACAAGATAGTCTAAAACATGTAAAAATTGATGATTTTCGTTAATGCCATTAGTGTAAGGAAGTTTATTTTTGAATAAAGATAATAGAGGGGGATATATTTATCGTTTTACGAAGGATATGGGAGGTATATGAGTGTTATACCAAACCTCAAGGGAGGTTTGTGGAATTTACCTTCTTTTTTTTTTTTTTAATAAACTGGGTGTTCGGCCAGCTTGCAGGCACCACGACTAATCCTTGGGGCACTGAAATTAACAATCGAATAAGCCTCCAATGGCTCTAAGTGAAACGTCCCGGCCCCTATCCGAGAATTGAAACCCCAAACCGGACACTTCATGATGTACTAGTATTTGACTGATAAGTAACTAATTTACTATTAATGCTATTTTTCTTTTAAAAAACTTTTATATGGATTCATGATGGCATTTTTCTTACCGAAAAAAAAATTAATAATAATTGCAATTTTTATTTTAAGTGGATTAATTGCTTGTTAGCTATAGCATGATTATATTCCAAGTCCTTTGTGACTAAGCAAAGAGTGATTAAAGGCATGAATATGGTGAAATAATAAGTGATGAAAAATTAGTCAAATTTCAGTTATATTTTCTCCTTTTCAGATTCTTTTTATATATCTTTCTGAGTTTCTCTATTTTTTTATATATGCTTTTGAATATTCTATTTATATATATAATGCCTATCAAATCAATTGAACCACTGATTGAATCAAAGAACCGGGATTTATTTCCTTCTTTTAGTTATTTGATCGGTTTAATTCTGACATCATCGGATGATATCATAAAATAATTAATTAAGAAAAAAAAATGGAAAACCTAAACTGTTTGATTCAATCCTATTTTTACCGGTTCATAGCAATTTTCGTTGTCCGGTTGAGAAAAGAGGGAACGGCTCCCATGGCGCGTTTAGTTAAGCGAAGTTGAATGGAGCCGAGCCGAGCCTTACGCAACCTAGTCAGTTCTCTTTCTAGTTGTGGAAACCTGAACAGCGCGCGTGTGTGTCAGTCAGTAAAGTAATAGGCTATCAATCGAACGACATTGATTTGAAGGTGATACGATGTCTATTTTGATGGACCTTTTGACATGAGTTCTCTCTCTCTCATCTCTCATCTCTCATCTCTCTCTCTCTCTATCTTATCGGAGTCGTAGATCTGAGGCTTTGTGTGGATGAAATGACCGGAGACACGGCCCACTTGAAGTAATACACAGCTGTCATTTGGACAAATTCAAATTCAATCCTACGTCATGTTTAGCTAGAATTGACATGAGTTAAGGCTGCGTTTGTTCCGGCTTCTGTAAGTACTTATTATAACTTATAATTTGTATAAGCACTTTTTAAAAGTAAATATGTGTTTTGTAGCGCTTATGGGCAAGTGCATACCCATAAGCAGTAAAGAAGGCTACCATGAAGAGCATCTTCTCCCAAGCTCTCATGCGTTAAGCTATTTCACAATTTTAGTTATATTTTTAAAATGCCTATTTTATCCCTAAATTTTTACAAGACTTAAATAAATGTTAATTATAAACTTTAATAGTATTTTATAATACCTATTTTACCTCTAAACTTTCATAAACACTTAAATAAATGCATTTACCAAACGCTATTTTCTTCAAATAAGAAGTTTATTATTGCTGTGGATTAGTTGCTCGGATAAGTGCTCCCACTGAGCAACTTATCCAATGAGTGCTTATCCATAAGCACAAGCTGGGACAAACACAATCTAACTGTTTATTTTTTACTTTTTGACTTGTTGTGTATTGTGGGTTAGGGTTTTAAGTCTCGGGATCTTGGATCGAATCAGTCCTAGCCCATCCCGATTTGGATCGACAATACCGGCCGATCCAAAAGTTGGATTGTTTAAAAAAAAAAAAAATGGAATGGCCGGATAGGTTGTTGGAACGGTGATACCGGTTGTCGGACTGGTTGTATCATCAGACCAGTCTAGGGCGATACTTGTTGGATCGTTCGTTTTATAAATTTAAAACAAATAAAAATAAAAAACTTTGGATTGGTCCGATTAGTCACTAAACCGGTCTGAATCGGCCAGTACAGATCGATATCGGTTGGGCCTGTTCGATCCAAAGCCACTTGATACAATAGTTGTATCGTGGCTTCGGATCGGACCAGTCCTGGCCGATCCCAGAACGGACCGGCCGATCGTTGAAACCATGTATTGGATGGGTCCACTTGGGTTTCGTCTATTTTATTTGGCGTATTTATACAAAGAAACCTCCTCATTCCTAAACAGATAGGTGAGATTAGGCATGTACAAACGGGCTTTGGCCTGTGTGCCCTCGAGGCCCGGCACGGCACGAAGCATGGGCCCAGCACGCGCACGGCTTGTTCGGGCCTAGTCTACCTTTTTCCGGCCAAAAGTAGCCGATTTTGGCAGGAAACGGTTAGTTTTGGCTGGAAACGACTAGTTTCGGCCGGATATTAGTAGTTTTTTATAACTTAGCAATTCACTTATATAAAATGTATGTGACTATATAAATATTATATAATATAAGTATATAATTATATAT
>JAUPMG010000011.1:11330463-11341382 GCA_031762675.1 Pachysandra terminalis
GAACTAGTATTTATATTATTATAGTATAAGTAATATTTAACAAGATTAAAGATAAATATAGGTATTTAAAAAAAAAATAAAAGAAAAATCATTAATGTGCTGGGCAACCTGAGCTGCCCAGTACATTAGGCCCGTGCTTGGCCTGGCATGACACGGCCCGCTTGGCACGGCACGGCCGCGCCTCGTGCCGTGCTGGGCCTGGGGTCCTGGTTACTGGGCATGGCACGGTACGGCACGGCCCGAAGCGTTATCGGGCCCGGACGTGTCGTGCGGCCCATTTGCACACCCCTAGGTGAGATACAATTTCTAGGGTGGAATAGATCTGTTTTTTTTTCTCTCTCTTTTAATCTTTATATTTTTTAGAGATTGGTTGCTACTAGGATTTCTATACGTTAGCCCTTAGTTGCTTGAGTGTAGGCTTCTTTGTGTGGTTCTAATAATCATGCATAGCATCGTTGTAAGATGATTTTAGTTCGTGATCGAGATCTTTCATTGATGATCCGATTCGATTTATCTTTCAAGGTGGTTTGGCCCAATTTGTGCTTTTAGATAAGCACTCACTGGATAAAAGGGACTCAATGGAAGCACTTATTCATAGCAGTTATAAGTTACTTGCTTTGAAAAAAAATAATTTAATAAATACGTTCAAGTTAAATTCCTCAAAAAGTTCAATTGATAGAAATAATCTTAAAAATTTAGAAGGTTTAGTAATGCGGTTAGAGTTAAAAGTGTCATTTTGAAAATACTACGAATGTTTTGAAATTTACTTTCTGCATAAGCAATTTTTTCTTATGGGTTATCCTCCTTTATCGTAAGAGTTTACCAAACGTACTTATAACTTAAAAATTATTTTAATAAATTATAAATACTTAATTAAACAATGTCAAAATGTAGCCTTAACTTATTAAAATGCTCTTACAAATTAGAAATACGTTTCATAACATTGAACATGTATGTTTATACTCGTAAGCAGTAAAGGCAGTGTTTTAAAATCCAGCTCGGAGGTTAACCCAATAAAGATAGCAGGTTGGGTCAAATCTGGTTGAACCGGTGGGTGAACTCGGATTGACTCATTAAAATTCTGTCACATTTACTATAATTTTAATATAATAATATAAAAAAAGACACAACTAAAAGCCTTATGATGTAATGACCCAACTTGATTCTCAATATTGTCTTAAACCTGGCAGAGTCACTAGTTCAACCGGTTTAACTAGTAGATTTTGCCGAGTTTTAAAATTTATTGGGTTAAAAGCCCACACGGCTTGATTATAGCACTGGGTACCGGTTGAACAAGACGATCCAGGCCGAGTTTTAAAACACTAATAAGTAAATGAACTCGTTACCAATTTGGAAAATAACAGTATTATATCCAATTATATTAGTAAAACTTATAAAACTTATTGGATAAATTACACTTTCATCCCTTGAAGTTTATACTACTTGTACTTAGATCTCTTGAGGTTTTTGAAACTAAATTGATCTTGTTTATATGAAACTTCAATAGATATGGATTGATTTACCTCTAATAAAATATAAAATTACTCTCCTCAAATCTACCACTCACTACAACCACCACCCCAGCCCCCACCACCGATGGGGTGGTGTTGGTAGTGGTAGAATGAGGGTGGTAGATTTGAAAAGAGTAATTTTATATTTTATTAAGGATAAATCAGTCCATAATTCCTTTGAAGTTGATAGATTTGAAAAGAATAATTTTATATTTTATTAGGAATAAATCAGTTCATAATTCCTTTGAGTTGGGATAAAGATGATGAATGTAATTTCAAAAACCTCATGAATCTAAGTGCAAATAGTAATTTTCCCAAACTTCTTTTTACTCTCAAGCTTATCCTATTTTCTATCATTTTGTCTTGACTTCTTTTTACTCTCAATCTTATCCTATTTTCTATCATTTTGTCTTGAAAAGGCACTTAATTATATATATTCACTAAATATTATTTTTTCTCTCTTTAGAATACGCAACTTATTATCACTCCAACTAGTGCTTTCATTAAGTTACTTATCCAAAAGTAGTTATCCAAAAACACAAGTATATAAAGCCAAATGCAACCATAGTAATAAGACAAAGGAAAGCAATTAATTTAATCTATTCTGTTAATAGTGTAGAGATGTCTGGTCCAATGATGATTCGCATGAATCTAATCTAATGAAGTGTGTATGTGATATGCTGCCCGCCACTAATAAGAAACACAGTGGTTCATGGCCAATGGTGGGCCACCCATTTGATGCACAAAGGTTTTTTATGTGGGCCCATTCTCATAATCATAACTCACCTAATCATATAATGATAAGATTGCCTACAAGTCTTCATAGTAGTAGTGTCTAGATAGATTAGCAGTAATACCATTTCATAGGGGTGGGTTGGGTGGGTTTGGGCAAGGATAAGTAGCCCGTAGGGTCGGTCGGGCCGAAATTTATGGTTATGTTAGTTTTTCGGGTCAGGTTTGGGCTTATTTTAGATTAACTCAGCTCGGCCTGACCCGAAGATGAGAATACCGAGTAATATAAAACTATTACTTAAACTCATCATCATCCGTTTGGGTTTATTTTAGATTAACTCGACTCGGCTTGACTCGAATAGGTAATATAAACTCTTACTTAAACTCATCATCATCCTATTGTTGTAGTTTAGTGGTGAGAATTCTATGTACGGATGCAACTTGGGTCGGTTAAAATCGAAACCGAACCGACCCAAACCAAATTCAGTTCGGTTTTGGTTCTGAAAATATGAAACCGAATCAAATTGGTTCGGTTTTGAATTTATACTACGGTTTAACTGAGCCGAACAAAACCGAACCAAAAACCGACATATATGTACATTCGTTTGGGACTTTTAACAAATAAGAGGATGGCAACAAAAAAAAAGGGAAGAGTTGCTGGTACATAGTGCTAGGCAGCGCCTCGTGCATGGGGTTGCCGCGCAGCAGCGCCCTCGCGCATGGGGTTGACGCGGTCACCCCGTGCATGGGGCTGCTGCGCGCGCACCATCTTTTTGTATAAAGTAAAAGTCCCACATCGGTTGGGGATCAAATAATCCTCCAACTGTTGCACTATAAATCCTTGGGCTGGCTTGACCAGCCTAGTTCTCTTGGGCTAGCTTGACCTTGGACTGGCTTGACAGTATTTTAATTAAATTATTAATTTGTACTAAATCGAATCCGAACCAGACCGAACCGAAAAAGTAATTTTGGTTCGGTTGGGTTTGGGTTTAGGGTTTCTTAGATAATTTCAGTTCGATTTTTGGATTAAGATTTTTGGCTCTTAATTCGGTTCGGTTTGACTCAGTTCTAGGTTGTATGTATACACCTCGGTTTGATTTTGGATTGAGGTTAACCCGGACCAAACCGGACCTAGTTGCACTGATTGTGGAGACTTGGATTTGAATTACACCAATAACACAATAATAATAATTTTGCCTCACTAATAAATAATAACCGAACTGACACCATAGACGGGCTCGGGCTTGGCAAATGACACTATGGACCGGTTTGGGCAAACAATGCTAAGCCCGGAGCTTGGATCAGGCCATGCTCAAGCCAACATAGTTGCACTTTATTTAGATTATGGCCTGGCCTGAGCCCAATCTAGCCCTGCCCGTTGCAACCCATAGACCCCACTGCCACCCCAATTGGAACCATGTCTCTTACGGTTTAAGCCCCGACCCGTTTTTTACAAACATTGGGTGCCATTAAACTGTAGATTACAATATGGATTCGGTGCAGGGGTGACGATGGATTGGGTGACCCGATCCGACTTAACATTATGTTTGGATGGATTTGGGCAAGGAATTAGTCTGTAGGTCTGGGCTAGAATTTAAGGCCTGATTGATTTTTAAGGTTGGGCTCAAGCTAATGTTAGATTGGCCCGACCGACCAAAACATTCCTTACCTACTCCCAGAACCCTATTATATGGGACGGTTCCGAGTCCGGTGATGTAACCCTTAGTCTCAAAACCGAACAGAGAAATCCCGATTCGTAACGGGTACCAAATACTTATTATACTAATATATATTAAAAATATTTATTTGATTTATATTAGTATTATTTCATTATTATAATAATGATCTCATTCCGAAAGTTTAGATTTATATAGATAAAATATTTATACTACCACATGTTACACTCCATTCATAACATAAAATGATGTCTAATACATATAGACATTTAAAAATTAAAAACTTGTAGATTAATTTTCATTTTGTTTTGATTAAATTAATTAATTAATAATATAATTGATTATAAAAAATTTAACTAATGTCTTATTTAAATATAAATTAAATGTTTATAAATGGGTTCGGTTTTATCTGGTACCCATCAGATATACCCGCATAGACCCAATTCTCAACGGGTCCATCTTCTATAAAACCAAAACTAGCCCCTATTATGATCGGGTCTATAAACCTAGAATCGAATCCTTCTAAATGGGTTCGGTTCTATCGAGTTTGTCAGGTATCGGGTACGTATTGACACCCCTATCCCTAATGCATTTACTTATTTATTTTTGTAAAAAGATATTATGTTATTACATAATTACTAATCATATTATTTATGAAAGCATATAATATATTTGAAGCTTATTAAATTTTAAATAGATTTACAATTTATCTTTACATAATTATCCTTTTTAAGTAACTTGAATTAGTTTTATAATAAATATGTCAAGTTAGGGCCGGGCCGATTCGGGCTCGGGTTTGGCAAATGATAAGATGAGCAGGCTTGGACAAACAACGTTAAGCTCGAAGCTTAGGCCGGAACGGGCTCGGGTCGAATAAACATTCTTATACTTGGACTTTAGCCCGGCCCGTTTCCACCCCTACTTCCGTGTCCTCTACCTCTGAAAGTAGTAATGGAGTTCTTTGGTGGTTAGGATGGCATTAAGCTTATCCTGCTTTTCTTCTCTGTACTCTCCACCGCAAGACCAAGGAAACCTTTATACTTCATCACTGAAAGTGAATTGCAGACACCACAAACCCTTGCAGATCATCGAGAATGTAGTAGAAACGATTGGTATTCCTTCGATTTCGTCCGCTCCGCACGAATCTCTTCGAAGAGGGAACTGGGTTAAGCTCATTTGTGGAGCAAGCTTTGAGGTATCAAACCCTAAACCCTTCAAAGTAAGAACCCTATAATTCCTTTCCATTTGATCAGAAATCAATTTAAAGTTTCTTTTCTTGTGTATTTTTTATTTTTATTTTTTTTGATATCTTTTGTGCAGGATGTTGTTGATATCAGGAACCTGTCTCTTGTTTACACTCTTGCTGGAGGTGAAAAATCTTCAAAACAATTTCTTTCTTTTTAGGGTTTCTGTTACTTGGTTAGTATGATGGAGTTGCTGTTGTTTTGGAATGGAATTTTGCAGTGGATTGCATCGATTGCGCCGCTGATGCATCGGTGGTGAGTGCGGTGAATGAAGGGATTGAAGCGGCTAGAGATATCGTCCCCCTTCGAAGGCCATGGGTTATGATAAGCGTCAATGACGATGAAGATCTTCACTTTCGCAAAGCTGGTGAGAGCCTCTTCTTATGATCATGGTTGTATAAATTATTAAGAATCACATGAATTTAGTGTCCCAAATAAGTAACATTCAATTATATGCATGTAGAGTATGCCATTGCTTTCGAATGATCACTTTTAAAAATGCAATTCTGTTATGAACTAATGATTAGGATTCAAAAGAGAGGGGGAGGTGTTTTTCTTGGTGATGTTAAGATCTGTAGGTGTGGTTTATGTGATGTGGGGTTGGGGCTCAGTGTAGGAGGGGCAGAGCGCACTCAAGGGATCCTGGGAGGACGAGAGAGGTGTTTTTGTTGTGTAGAGGCATTATAATTCTTCATGTATGCATCCATTTGTTCTCGAGAATGAGGGTATATATAGTGATGGGAAAGTAACGGTTCGTTATGTTTTCATTAACGGTTATGATGGCTAGGAGTCTAGGATTGTCCCTTGAGTGAGGCTGCTGGGGGCGGTCCCCGAGCAGCGGGCCTCTGCCCATGGCCTCCAGCTCATAGACCCACGGTGTTCCCCTCAGGATTATCCTCTTGGAGGACCAGAAGCTGCGGTTCAGATGCTTCACATGGATGACACATGCCATGAGGTGGACCGTCCATCTGGGCAGTCTATTTGGGCCAGCTGCAAGATCTCAATTCAAGGATGTAGTAGAATGCATTTGTTGCAGGCATGTTCTTCTGAATTTCAAAGAAACTCAGTTTAACTTTCATGGGTTATTTACCTTAAGCAGGCAACAGAAATCTTTTTGATGAATTACGAATGCTTTCCATTGGACTAACTTGTAGGATCTTATGGAGCAAAGAAAATCCCTTATTTGTTGATTTCAACTGTATAATGATCAACCATCTTCAATTGGGCCAATAACCAGCATGATTAGATTGTTTGATAACCATTAGCATTTTTTTAAGGACTTCCATTTAGTCCCTTGGTCAATTTTTCCCCTCAAAATGTCACAAAGAATGCTGGGTCGAGTGCTTATGGTCATTCCATTGGGCCAGTTTTTGGAAGAAAAAAAAATCTCCTAGATGGAACTTAAGACCCAGCTGCAAGCCATGGATGGATTCTCGTTTGGGGTTTATTTGGAAGGAGTGCTCTGTGGAGAATCAATTCTTCGGGTGTCAAGACTTTGTTTCCAATTCTGATATTCCTTTAACTACCTTTTTCACAGAATTTGATCCCACGGAATGTCCATCGGATTGTTCAAGACCATGTGAGAGGGTTTGTCCTGCAAATGCAATATCATTGGATGGGAGGATATTGAAGGAAGTACATTCTTCGCAATATGGTGGTTCATACAGTGAATTCAAGGTGTTTAACAGGGTCTATTTCATTAAGTTTCAAACTTCAAGCTCATATTGTTTATAATGGTTTTCTTTTTGTCAACTGAAGCTATAATTCTTGTGCAGGGTGGAGTTATAACAGAGCGATGCTATGGTTGTGGACGTTGCTTTCCTGTTTGCCCCTATGATAAAATAAGTGAGTCCAGCCTTCTCTCTCTTTCTCTCTCTCTCTCTCTCTCTCTCTCTCTCTCTCTCTCTCTCTCTCTCTCTCTTGTATGTGGATGTAGATCTCTGCATCATTTTTTATTCAACTAAACTTTGTTGAATTGGTTTAGGAGAGGTAACATATGTTAGAGATGCCATTGCCACATCTCAACTTCTTAAGAGAAACGATGTTGATGCGATAGAGATCCATACAAGTGGCAGGTAGTGTATTGGATCTTTCTACTACCTATATTCTTCCAAGATTGATGTAGTGTCTATACCGAGCTAATTTATCGAATGAAAATGATCATTATCCCATTGATAGTAGTCCCTTTCAGCTTCTTAAGTGTGCCTTATTGTTTGTTTTGCAGGCAGACTGATTTGTTTGAAAAGCTTTGGTATAGCATGGGTGATTCAATTAAGCATGTGAAGTTGGTAGCTGTAAGTATTTAACCAACCTGCGCATTGTGAATATCTAATTTGGATCAGTGAACCCTAAAACACAAAAGTCACTGATTTTAAAATGGGTTTTTCGGATCTATAACTCAATTCAGCGTTAGGGTTTGTTTTGTTACATGCAACACTGGATATCGATGATAGGAACTAGTGGTAACTATGATTTGAACTAGAAATCTGCAGCTACCATTAAATATTTTTGGATGCATGAACTCAATCCAGGTTAGCTTACCTGATGTTGGGGATTTTACATTATCTTCCATGAACACAATGTACTCAATTATGGCTCCCCATCTACGTTGCTGCAATCTATGGCAGGTGCGCCTTATGATACCTAAAATGTAACGAAAAAAAAAGTGCTTAAGCCTGTGATTACATTATTGATCAAAGATTGAATTATCATTTTAATGTTCTATGTCAATTATGTAACCTATGAACAACAGTTGGATGGTCGACCCATGAGCGGAGACATTGGTAGGGGTGCGACAAGGGAAGCGATTGCTTTTGCCGTTCGTTTGGCTTCAATAAGTGATAGACCTAGTGGTATGTATATTGACACCATCATATCTGGTAAGAAAAAGGATTGTATAGTTGGTATTTTGCTTTGGATCACTAGTTTTCTTACAATATCATATTTGTGAAAGGTTTTCTTCAACTGGCTGGTGGCACCAATGCTCACACGGTTTATGGTTTAAGGAAAGCAGGACTTTTCCGAACATCCATAAATGGTATTTTGCTCACCCGTGTTTCCCATTTTCCTTTCATTTGAAGTCCGTACACTTGTTTAATAACACTCGAGGGACAACTTGGGACGGCCTCTATTCAAAATTCTATTCATGTGTCGAACTGTCGATGAACCATTCCCGTGAACATACATGCACATACAAAAGTACATGTATGCATATAAATGAGGTGTTTTGTGAGAGTGGGAGGAACAGTTATTGTTGTTGAATCCCAGTTAGATTAAAAGCTAGTAGGTTCACTGGCTCCTGCTTGTGTGCCCCATGAATTAAAGTGGTGTGAGGAGCCTCTCCCATTTGCTTGGCCAAAAGCATGAATTTCCTACAACCATTGTTCTTTCTCAATCATCAAACAGCATACCATGATTTCGATAACTATCGGCACAAGCATGCAACGATGAATGTAATTGATTTAACTGCATCTTGCTTGTCCTTCAACTGATAGAGAACTTGTTTGAAGAAACTGCTGATGAATCACTGGGCTATCCTCAAGCTTTAATTGGTGGGGTAGCTTTTGGTGGCTATGCAAGAAAGGTTGGTGTTTCTACTTCTTCTTCTTCTTCTTTTTTTGGAATATATTGTTAGCTCATTAAACATTCTGGAGTTATCCTTGTTCAGATTGTTGGGAGGGTTTTCAATGAGATGCAACCACTGCAAGTTCCAGCCCACATTGAAGATCATCAGGAATATCTTCTCAATGCACTTAGAGAAGCCCTTGTGTTAGTAGGTACTGTCAAATGCTATGATCTTCCTTCTGATTTTTAATTTTAAATTTATATTTATCAAATAAACTACTTATTGTTCTTAAACAAGCCTAATCTCAACCATGAAATGTATAAAAAGATAGCTTCAGATCATTTTCTCATCAACACAGAAAAGCGAATCCTAGAAGTCGCTTCGTCAACTTACAACCCAACCATATCCCCGGCCTTGAGATCCCTTCGCACAATTAAATGCATATAAATCAATCGGATCCGAAATCTATCAAAGACTATCACTGGTCTTCCCTGCAAAAAATAAAAAAATAAAAAAATAAAAAAATCAAGACATGAAGATGAAAGTGGTGTAGTTCCCATAAAAAATAAAATAGAACAAAGAGTCAGAGATCTTTTATGAATTTCAAAGATTCATTGAATGAATGAGTCTTGTAGAGCAAGAAAGTGGTCATTTCATGGGAGACTGAAACAGGGGAGATCTATAATCTGTTGCGGAAGCAATAGGAGCTAGGTCCTGTGTCTAGCTACCATGTAGTAAGTGCAGGGCTAGGGGCCTAGGGCTAGGCTTAGCCCTATCAGGTGCTTGAAGCTCTAAACTTCCACTACCCCTTGTTAATTTTCTATCCATAAAATAAAAAATAAAAAAAAAAATGGTCCATGAGAAGCTGAAATAGACCCATGCAACATGTTTTTCTCAAAAGTTTACTATGGGCCCAAGGATATGTCCACTTCACTATATCAAATTTTAACCGTATGATTAAAAAAATAATTTCTTGCTAGAAGGATATATATGATCTGCACAATGTCCAGATTGTATCCAACTTCTTCTTCTTCTTTTTTCAAAATTAAGAAGAAGAAGAAGAAGAAGATTTGCACTAGAGAAGCAACGAGGTGGAGAAAAAAAGAGGATCGTATGAATAAAGAAAAAGCTCTTACAGGGATTTGCACTTCTCCATGAAAGTAACAGGTCGAGGTGTGTAGCCACATGCAATGAAGTCGATAGTCTCTCGTACAAAAGGCCAACCTGAACTCCCTTTAGGAATCCTACTCTTGATCCTTTTCTTGAACCAGCACCAACCAATTATAGTAGCAACAAACAAAACCCGAAAACCTAAAACCCAATTCATTCTTCTCACAAACTGATCACGCATTAATTTACCCAATTGATTGTCTCTTTCAAACCCTAATTTTCAAAACCCAGAAACAATCTTCATGACCTTCATAGTTCATGCAACTTCTGTGAAAGTAGTAGTACTGATCAGAGAGATCGGAAACAAACGAATGATGGGACATGATTTTCTCATTTTATTAAATTATGACGTTTGTTAGTATTGTTCGCCAGAGTAAAACTGATGATCAGCTCAGCTGGAGAGTGCTTCAAAAATGAGACATGGTTTTCTCATTTTATCTCCTGTTTCTTTTTCCTCCGCCGGCGTCGAGAGAGGGAAGCCCTAACTGATATTCAGCTTCAAGGGCATGCAAGTTGCTTTGCTACTCTGAAGCTCTTCGTTTCAGTGTTCTTTAGTTTCTCTGCTTCCACTAGCAGATAAAAAACGAATGGAACAGAGATTAATCTTGAAAAGCTAAATTTTCTCTTCAGCTACTTTACTTTATCGATTAATTTTGGAAAGCTAAATTTTCTTTGATAGGAATCTTGGAAACCTAAGGCTGCGTTTGGTTTGCGTTATTCTTGTGGGTTTAGGTTGTGGGGAAAGGACAATATGGTGGGCCCCATCATTTTCTTAAGAAAACTTTTGGCAAAAATTGTTCACTATGGTTTTCTGATCAAAATCATGCGATTTTAATATTATATAATATAATTATATATTATATAATTATATTATATAATATAATATATAATATAATATAATATACTATTATATAATATTATAATAGTATAATATAATATACTATTATATAATATTATTAAATTATAATATTATAATAATATAATTATTATAATATAATATAATTATTATAATAATATTTTG
>JAUPMG010000011.1:11349281-11360090 GCA_031762675.1 Pachysandra terminalis
ATTTAAGCTTAAATGTCCTTTGTTTATAACCTATAGTTTTGATTTATTAATTACTCTAGGTTATAATATTTATTAGCTTTTAAATTATGATTTAAATGTCCCTAACATAACTTAGTTACACATTATAACTTAAAAAGTTATGATTGTGTGTGAAGTACTCTTGTTTCCTATTGTGCAACCCACCAATCACAAACAGTCAAAGTCAAACATGTAAACTAACTTTACTAAAATTTTAAATTACCCTTATATTTCAAATTAATTATGAATTAATCCCTATAAAAGTTCATGTTATTACAAAAACTATCTTTCCATATGCTTCGGAATTGATTATGTTGTTTTTTCGGTGATACTATTATGTTATATGATGTTGAGTTGAACGGGATCGTGCTTACTGGGCATTCAAAGCTCACGTAACTTTTATGTTGCTGGTTGAGATAAAATTGATTGGAAAGCACGGGCGTATATTGTTGTTCATGCTCTTTTAGTTATAATTTCAGTTGTATTGAATTCAGTTGGGAGTTTAGTATTCAGTTTTATTATAAGGCTCTTCTGAAGCCGGTAGACGTACTTAATTTCATTTGGATTATTGTAATTGCTTCTGTAACTCTGTGTTGATGAATAAATCATATTTATTTCATCTTGTGCCTTGGTAATGATATGACAATTCGCGGTCCAAAAATGGATCCTGAAGGTCTCACATCGAGATCCGTGCCATCCCACCTAGGGATTCGGATTACATGATCTGGGGTGTGACACTGGGGGAGTTATTAGAGATTGCAATGGAGTTTGTGTGACTGGTTTTTCTGTAACTAAACTTCTTGATCAGATTCTCACGCATGAACTGGAGGCTATTTTGGTGGGTATGAATATTGCGGTGGAATTTGGTATTAGGAAATTGGTTGTGGCTATTGATTCATTGGACTCAGTTACTACCCTGTCTAGAACTCACATTTTGGAGGTGCCATGGAAGCTCAGAGATAGTTGGTTTACCATTCATAAATTGAAATGCAGAATGGAGGAGGTGGAGTTTGTTCATGTCTTTAGGGAATGCAACTCCCCAGCTGATCTCTTGGATGGTATGTACAATGCCCTCAATGATATTAAGATTTGGAGATTTGAGGAGCTCCCCGAGGATGTGAGGAGTAGTCTGCAAAATGATGCTATGGGTAGGAGGTACAGACGTGTTGGCTAAACTTAGGTGTGTGAGTCTGTCTGTATGGGTGTTTGTGCCAAAACTTTGTGTGTGTGGGTATGAATGAGTGTGTATATTCTTGAGTGTGTGTGTTCTCTTAGCATTTACTACAAATCAGATGGATTGGGACCTTGGTGAGGGTGGTGAGGGGTGTGTACTTTCCTTGGTGGTGATGACTATATTCCTCTACTCTTGGGGGCTCTTATTCTTGGTGAGGGTGGCGAGGGGTGTGGGACTGTTGGGGGACTAATTTTTGCATCCAATTTGTTTCAGGTTAATTCTACTATTGGACGTGATGTGCTATTGTTGGCTGCTACCCCTCTTGTGTTGTCACTTAGGGGAATGTGATGTGCTGATTTTATTGATGGCAAGGTTCATGCTGCTTACAGGTGCTGGTTGCCTTGTTTGTATTGTTGCTGCTTGATCTGGTGTTGCTGGGTCACCCATATCCCTGCTGATCTGGTGATTCTGTTTGTGGGTGATGATCGGTTGGTGAGGGCGGTGAGCGTTGTGTGCTTATTGTTGCTTGGTGTGTGCATTACCTTTGTTTGGGGAGGGTGGTAAGGGGGTGGGCTGATGGTGCTATTCGTGTGATCTTATGCTTGTGGTTGTTGGCCCATCGGTGGGTGTGACAAATCTGTTGTCTAGTTAGTTTGGCCTATACTTTGTCCGAACTTGTATGAGCTTGTACTGTTGCTTCTCTTTTCTATTTTAATAAACTCAGGCTCCACCATTGTTAGCAAAACGTGATACGGAAAAAAAAGGAGACAGTAAAATATCAAGTTTAATACGGTCTCAACTCAAAAAGTCGAAGTCAAAAAAAAGGCCAATAAAACAAAAACGTAAAAAATACGTTGATTAAATTGTTCGAGTTTAATACGGAAGAGATCCAAAAAAAACAAAATGAAAAAGACATGAACATAAAAGTGAAACTATTAGTTAATTACAAATAAATTTAAGAAAATATTATAATATTAATCTAAAAACTAATTTATAATCCTAAATAATTTATATTCACTATTATAAGAAACTTTAATATTATCAATATTTATTTTTTTATGAAAATGTAATGTAGTATTAAAGATTTTAAATTTAATAATTGAATAAAAAATAAGACATTAATTAAAGTCCATTTCTCTTTTCATCTCTTTATTAAAAGCATTTTTATTATTATTTCATAGTAAGTTTAGAGAGTTGGTAGACTTTGAATCACAATAGCATTAGATAAAAAAGATTAACAAAAAAAAAAAAATACTTAAACCTCTACGTCAAAAGATAAAAGCTAATAGAAAGATTCAATAAAAACCTTGAATTATGAAAAATAATTAAATATATTTATTTTTTTTATATCTCAAAACGAAAGACGATAAGTTTCTTTGAAAAGTTTTAAACGGAAAATGCATGACATGTGTTTAATACGTTTTTGTAAAATATACGCATTTTTTTCATTACATAAAATTTAAACGGAGTTTAAAACGTTTAAGCATCAAAATGTATTTTTTTTTGGAAAAACGGTGTTTTAAATGGCGTTTTGTTTGCAATCCATAATTGTCTTTCTTAATTTTTCTTTTTAAGGATAAATTATATTAACACCCCTTTCAGTTTGTCATAATAGCAACAACTATCCCTTAAAACTTAGTTATCACAAACACTCCAACTAGTTTCATTATAACTTGAAATTATGTTACAACAAGCCCCTTTTGTTAGTAACGGTCTAATGGTCATATGAGCATGATATATAACCTTGCTTAATGATTTTAAGGACCAAACGGATATTTTTAGGTTATGTTTGTTTCACTGGAAAACTTTGGAAAAAATAAATAATTTTCTTAAATTTTATTCTCTCTCATGTTTCTTTCAGCAGAAAATTTTTAAATTCAGAAAAATATTTTTCATTTAAAAGGGTAAAAGATCTTTCAGAATTTTTTAGCAAAAGTTGTTTTTCATCTCTAGCAACACTTTTAACTTTTTGCAAAAGTTCAGAGCTCTCTCTCTCTCTCTCTTATGTTCTTCCAAAGAGCGATAAAACCCGAAAAATAAATGATAATATTTTCTTCGCTTTTGAATCTTCCGACAAAATATAGAAAACCTTGTAGGAAAAGAAAGAAGCTTCGAAAATAGAGAATTGCGAAAGACCCATACATCTATTATTATTATTATTGTTATTATTATTATGGGATAAATTAGTTATTTAATTTTTTTTTATCTTTTTAAACGTGCTTACACGTAATGATAATAGAGGGGTATTATGGTCAAATAATGGAATTCTGTTACAGTGGGGTATTATGTCCATGGTTTGGGCTTTGAGGGACATTTTTTGCTATTATACCAAGCCTAAGGGGCATCAATATAATTTACCCAAATAAAAAATAAAAGTAGAGATCAAGAAAACAAAAGATCCAAACCACCTGGGACCTACTACCTACCGCCTACCGGCTACCACCCAACAACTCCCTCTCACCGTTTATTTTGAATTAAAAAAAAAAAAAGAATTGAATTTCTTCTCTGCAAAGCAAATGACTCGTGAGCTACCCGTCAGGCGACACGTGACGATCGTTCAGTTTAGGACTGTAGGAATTTTGTCTGTCGTTGTTTGTTCATTCTCAAGGTAGCTGGACTGTTTTATTGCACGTGTGATTCCTCCATTTCTTCATCCCTTTTATCCTCTTTTGCCTCTCTCCGTCGCTGCGAGGCGGAGCTGTACGATTCAGGTAGATTCCTAACTCTTCTCCTCAAATTTGTTGAAGAACTTGTGGATTCTGATTTGATTTTCTGTAATTCTTTTTGATTCGGATTTTTCTGTGTAGAGATTTTTTGTCATAGAAGCTCGATTTCAATTTATCTTGTTGTTCTCTTTTTGGTAAGAAATGCTTGAATCTGAGTTTTCTTTTTATCCGGCCTTGATTAGAGATAAGCTTCTCGATTTTATTAGATTGTGTTCTCTGCATTGCCCTAATTTGATCTAATCTGCATATGCGTTCTATGATTTTTCATTAAGTTCAAGATCCAGTACTCTTTAGCTACGAATTTGGCTATCATTGTTGCATTTCGTTCTTTGTTACCAAAAGATCTGTGTTTTTTCGTGAATGAACAGATCAGTATGCTATAAAATCTTTTCTGTTGGTTACATTTGCTGTAGATCTGCATTGTGCTTTTAATTTTGTTTTATGTGATAAAAAGGTGTTCTTTCGTTTCTTTGCTGTTGCGAAGTGCCACCGTTGCTTGTGGTTGGTCAAGATTTCTGAGATTTTGGCATTGTTAGAGCTGGATAAGCTTCAAATCTGCTTGATTTCTATCTGAGCTATTAGGCATTTGAAGATCTGCATATTCACCTCTGGAAAATCAGTTTTCCTAGCATTCTCTATTAGCAATATATATCATTTGCTTCTTCAACCACCCTCTGCTACATGCACATACACATCCTTGTACACACAAACACATCAAACCTTCCAACATACTGTTGTGTATGCAGAATTTATGTGTTTTTATGCTGGGATGAGATAGTGGTTCTCAAGATTGATACTTCAGTTGTTTTTTTTTTGTTTTTTTTTTTTTTTTATAATTTTTAACTGTAATTCTTTGAATACAGTATCCTCTGGGAGTTGACTTTACCTGTTTGTATCCCAAATTACTATTGAAGGATGTTTCTGGTTTACATGTCCTTCTACAATGACCAACAATCAATCTGATTAAGCCTGACATGCAGTCATGGAAATACTGAAAAGAAATTCAATTGACGTTCATATCCATTTTATTTAGAGAGATGTTAGTTTTTATTTTTCCTTCGAATAATTTCAAAAGAAAAAGAGCTTAAGGTTCTCTAAAACATGCTATGCTGTTTTATTTACATGCATAAATGGTCTTTTTATTTGAGTCCACCTCAACATTTTAAGGCAATATCTCTGTTTGCAGGTCTCTTTGAGCGAATATCATGGCCACAGGACAGCTATTCTCCCGGACTACACAAGCATTATTCTATAACTACAAACAACTTCCCATCCAACGGATGCTTGACTTTGACTTCCTTTGTGGTATCTATTGCTTCTTTTCTTGTTTGTCACGGATTTGATGTTGCCTTTGCATCTTAGTAATGGTTCTTCAATTATATTATTGTGTTTTTCTGACCCGGTAGTGTTAAATGTGTAATTCTCTTCTGTTGTTTGTCCAGGGAGAGAAACACCTTCAGTTGCTGGTATTATTAATCCAGGTGCTGAGGGATTTCAGAAGCTCTTTTTCGGTCAAGAAGAAATCGCCATACCAGTTCACTCAACGTTTGTTTCTTCCTTTCTGTCTCTTGTTTCATTTTTCTTCTTCAACCTCCTGCCTTTTTTATTTCCTGTAATTTGAATTTGGATTGAGTAATATATGCAAAACATAGGTCTATAACATGCGTTTATTTAGGTTCAGTGAGTTTTGATTATGACAGGTGAGGACCCACACTGAGACTGAAGTTCTATAATGCTCTTCTTGAAATTTAATCTGAATAATACTTCTCTATTACTAACAACAATTCTGAATGCATTTTAACATTTAGTGTTTTTAAATGATACATACTAGCATATAATTTTTTGTTGTTTCATAAATGGCATCAAAGAGCTTTTGCTCAATATTCTCGTCAAGGGAATGAATTGTTTTGACCTAATACACATAAGTATGCTTTTTTGGCAAGCTATAGAATCATGTATTCACTTATGTTTTGACTAAGTTAAATTTAAGGCTACTACTGTATGCCAAATGTGTTGATAGTACAGAAGACATAATGAACTACTAGTTGGTATTTATATGCTGAGCAGTGATGGAGTAACAGGGATGTTAGCCTAAGTTATAGACATCTCAATGGATCGATAATATACGGCTAGTAAAAATAAATCTTTTCCAGTGATTTCTTAATAAGCAACTTTAACAAGCCGGTTTCTCATTTGAATTGTCAACTGTTCCTGATTTTAATGGGCCTTCAGAATCTATAGCTATCAAATCTGTTACCGAAGCATTTTCCTTATACGTGTTACAACTTCCTTATATATAATGGAGAACAACCAGAACTAACTACATCAGACTTGAATGACTGAATCTGTATAGGTACAAACTACAAAGACGTGAAGTTTGCCACTTCAGAGAATAATCTTTAACATGTGACTGACAAGCATAAGAAGAATGATCTTATAAGAATAATTGTTGTGGGAATGACATAGAAATAGTTAATGCCTACTTGGACCGTATGAATTGCTGAAACAGGATACTTTCATGTATTATATTTGAGAACATATTTGGTAAAGTTTGTGCATGATATCACAGACCTGGGATTTATGCCCATGTTCACCCCTGTCAACTGAGAATATTTAATTGTGTTCTTTTGGATATATTCTTCAGCATTGAAGCAGCTTGTGCAGCACATCCTACTGCTGATGTTTTTATCAACTTTGCATCGTTTAGAAGGTCAGTGCTAATTTTCTTACTAATATGATGAAGTGCAAAAATTGTCCATTTGTATTGCATTAGTCATCACATGTTTGATATAATTGCAGTGCAGCTGCTTCCTCCATATCTGCTCTGAAACAGCCAACCATTAGAGTTGTGGCTATAATAGCTGAAGGTGTTCCAGAATTAGATACCAAGCAGTTGATTGCATATGCACGGGCAAATAACAAGGTTAGAGATCTAATGCAAAACTATCTGAGTATCATGACGAAGTATTCAACTTTGATAACGTATATAGTTGAGTTACATTGTAAATTCCCAATTATCCAAAGAAAGAGAGTGATAAGTTCCCAATTATTCAAAGAAAGAGAATTATCATGTAGATGCTTATTTATTTGGATCATAAACCAGTTGAAATTGTGACATTGGGCTTGATCTTTCTTCAGAATATACACTATAGCAAGTCTCACTTTGTATCTGGCACTATTACTTTGTGTTTGCAGGTTGTTATTGGTCCAGCTACAGTTGGAGGCATTCAAGCTGGAGCTTTTAAGATTGGAGATACTGCTGGAACAATTGACAATATAATCCAGTGCAAGCTTTACAGACCTGGATCTGTTGGATTTGTCTCAAAATCTGTACGTATTCTGCATTAATTTTGTTTAAAACTCAATTTGTTCCAAGGATTTGTCCAGATAGTCTTAGCAGTTTGTAACTTCATATAATCATCTTGTAATGCCTTAAAGCATTTGCAAATTTACATCTCATCTTAAAAAATATTCTTGTTAAAGAGCTTTCTAGGCTCCAAATCGAGTCCTGATTTAAAGCCAAATTCTTTCATCCAAAATGTTGTTTATTATGTAGATCCCAACATTTTAAAAAGTGAAGGCTCTTTTATATTTAGCATTGAAGCTCTTTGCATCTGGTAGAAATGTCATCAGACAATGTAGCAGTTTATGTTGTTTGGTACTTTTGTTTGCTTTTCCAAGAATTAACGTATTAACAGGGTGGCATGTCCAATGAACTTTACAACACAATTGCACGTGTTACAGATGGAATATATGAAGGTACCTATATTGTATTTTTGTTCTTATTTCATCCTTTATGGTGTCTTACCATATGCAAGAGTAGGACTAGAAATTTAAAATATATTATTCAATGTTCTGCAGGCATTGCAATTGGCGGTGATGTTTTTCCGGGCTCAACTCTTTCTGATCATGTCCTGCGGTTCAACAACATCCCTCAGGTAATTCAATTTCTCACGTTTTGAAGCTCCTTTGGAATGGTTTAATCTTATCATTACAGAAAAATACACATGCAAAACTAAGTACATTTTTTCTATGAACTTGCTTAAAATTTAATTTTATCTATAGTTGTGCCTTTGCATTCTGCATGTTCTCAAAAGCCAAAACATTTCCTCTCCTTGAAGTTACCACCAAAAGTGGACTTCCTTAATCTCCATTTTATCAATTTTCCATGTGCTTAAATGTGGACTCTGAATGCACCTAAAGTGCCTGATCAATATGAGAGTTAACCAGACAAGTCTATTTCTATTTTTGATTTGTGACGTGTCTACTTAGGTTACTTGGGCTACAGACCAGAAACCACAGTTGACCCAAAGAATTACGAAGGTGTCTTGAATTTCTAACAATATTTTCTGATATTTTAACCATAAACTTTAGAACCAAACCTGGAAGCTAGGCCCAGCATTCTAATTTATGATCCCAGCCAAAATCATAGATGCAATTTTATATGTTACAGTAGTCAACATTGTGATACTGCTAAACAAATGTGGAAGCATTTGCAATCTAACTCTAGCCTATACTTTAGATTAGATTAATCACTGATACAAAGCCTATATGGAACTTTTCCGTACAGATTATTTTTTGTCTTTCTTCAATGTGATTTTTTGATCTGACTCAGGTCAAAATGATGGTTGTGCTTGGAGAACTTGGTGGGCGAGATGAGTATTCCCTAGTTGAAGCCTTAAAACAGGGAAAGATCAATAAACCAGTGGTGGCTTGGGTTAGTGGAACCTGTGCACGGCTCTTCAAGTCGGAAGTGCAATTCGGTCATGCTGTGAGTTATTTTCCAAATATATTCTAAATTTATTCCACTTGGAACCAGAGCAGTCATTGTGGTGACATTATTTATTTAAATCAGGGAGCCAAAAGTGGTGGTGAGATGGAATCAGCACAAGCAAAGAATCAAGCATTAAGAGAAGCAGGAGCTATTGTTCCCACTTCATTTGAATCATTTGAGGCCGCAATCAAGGAGACATTTGAGAAACTTGTACGTTTTCACCCATTCCTACCCTATTCATCCTATATAGTATAGGCTTTTCTTTTCCCTAATTGGTCGAACTTACCCATAATTTAGATTGTTTGGCATGTGTGTTTCTTGTGTTAGGTCGAGGAAAGGATGATTACACCAATCAAAGAAGTTAAGCCTCCTCAGATTCCTGAGGATCTTAACATTGCAATTAAAAGTGGGAAAGTTCGGGCTCCAACTCATATTATCTCTACAATCTCTGATGATCGAGGTCTGATTAGTTCCTTGTGCATTCTTGATTTAACCCTTCAGGATGGAATAAGCGGGAACCCAATTGTTCTAAGTATTCTTTTGGTCTCTTTGCAGGTGAGGAACCATGTTATGCTGGTGTTCCTATGTCCTCCATTGTTGAACAGGGTTATGGAGTGGGTGATGTCATTTCTCTTTTGTGGTTTAAACGCAGTCTTCCACGTTACTGTACACAATTTATTGAGGTAGATTTCTATAATATCTGGGAATGTAATGAACCAATCCTTTTCGGGATTTCAAACATGTTTACATTTATAGTCTTGCTATTCTTTATTTTTACTGCTCGTCTATTTCGGTAATTCTTTCATTGGAACACACGGTGTTGGTCAGATTTGCATCATGTTATGTGCCGACCATGGTCCCTGTGTATCTGGTGCTCACAACACTATAGTTACAGCAAGGGCTGGGAAGGATCTAGTTTCCAGCCTTGTCTCAGGTAAATAAAAACTGCTTGACGGCTTCTTAATTTAGTTGTTTTCTCTTACTATATCGCTTCAATTGGCACAAAGAAAGGTTTTGTGAGAATTGATATTGTAATGGAAAGATGAAGTCAGTGAGTTTCTGAAACAGGATTGCTTACAATTGGTCCTCGATTTGGTGGGGCTATTGATGATGCGGCTCGATACTTCAAGGATGCTTATGATAGGGTGAGTTTCATGGATATAACCATGATTAATCTTCGATACTTAGGGGGCATTTGATTATGATTCTAGAATCAGATTACATAATTGCAGAATGGTTGTTTGGTTTAGATTCTGAGGGTGACTAAAGAATCCAATTCTAAAATCAACTCCATAATCAAAATTAATGTGGAGCCTGATTATAAGATTCTCAATTTGGACTATGGCATGTGGAAAGAAACAAGTAGGTAAACTCTTTGTAGAAGGGTTTGAATTGGCATGGCGAGTTTGGTTAACTTGACTTGCTAGAATCCCAACCAAACACCGCTAGTATTCAGACACCACAAAATTTTGGAAAAGCTAAGACTTCAGTGCCGTGCTGTTTCTTCTCAGGGTCTTTCACCCTATGAGTTTGTCGAAGGTATGAAAAAGAAGGGAATCCGTGTACCAGGTATTGGACACAGGTAAAAACTTCTATGAATCTCAATCTGTGTTTCAATTGACTGATGTTGAACTGAAAGATTTCTCAGTGCTTGCATCCCATGTAAGCATGTTTGAATTATTATAGATGCATAAAGCGAGATACCATTATAAGTGCTAATATTGGATCAAAATTTTCATATATATATATATATATATATATATATATTTGTATTTTGGAATTCTTTTATCTCATAGTTTTAGATAGTTTGCGCTCCATGTCTGAATTCATTAAACAAATAATTTGGTTATGTTGAACAGGATCAAGAGAGGGGACAATAGAGACCAGAGAGTAGAGCTACTACAACGATTTGCGCGCACACATTTCCCTTCTGTAAAGTACATGGAATATGCAGTTCAAGTTGAAACCTATACACTGTCGAAGGCGAATAACCTCGTTCTTAATGTAGACGGTGCAATTGGATCTCTTTTCTTGGATCTCCTTGCTTGCAGTGGAATGTTCAGCAAGCCAGAGATTGATGAAATCGTTGAGATTGGATATCTGAATGGGCTCTTCGT
>JAUPMG010000011.1:11370244-11381168 GCA_031762675.1 Pachysandra terminalis
TGCTATGTGGAAAAAGGGTTCGGCGTCTTTCCGGCATGCGTCGCCGTTGCAGAGAGAGAACAGGAGTCGTGATCCTGTTAGCCCTAGAGGAGGTGGACCGTCGGCGATCAACTTTACAGATAAGCAGTATCTCAATATCTTGCAGTCTTTGGGCCAATCAATTCATATATTTGATATCAATGGTCGGATAATTTACTGGTGAGTTTATGAATTCTTGTAGATTTAGTAGGTTTTGTTGTTCAGATTCTTGATATATTCAAAAGGGGTACTGTATCTATTATTGAAATGTGTTGTGGGTTTTGGTTCATTATATTTGGTTAATCGGTGGTTTTGATTTTGGAAATTTTGTCAGAATGTTTTTATTAATGGAGTGTTTGGATTGAGACTGGTTTTGGGATTATGAATCTGAGTTAGTTAAGTTGAATTGATTTGATACAAAGACCAAATTCAACTACTGGTGAGTTGCTGAATTCTTGTTGCTTTAGTAGATGTCGTTGTTCAGATTCTTGCTATATTCATAAGGGGTATTGCTGAATTTTGTTGTGGATTTTCTTTCATTATATTTGGTTAATCAGTGGTTTTGATTTTGAAATTTTGTCAGAATTTTTTTATTAATGGAGTTTTTGGATTGAGACTGGTTTTGGGATTATGAATCTGAGTTGGTTGAGTTGGTACAAAGACCAAATTCAATACTTGCAACTGGAATTTTAAAATTGGTATCTAAACATCCTTCACTTGATCCGTCAGTGTTGTTAAATAAACTCATTTGCTTCAATCCCCCATCTTTATTCAGTTGCGGTGATTCAATTTTACAGGAACCAGACTGCCGAACGCCTCTATGGTTATTCTGCATCGGAAGCTCTTGGTCAGGATGCCATTGAACTCCTGATAGATTCCCGTGACTTTGCCGTCGTAAATAATATTATAAATCGTACAACCATGGGAGAGAGCTGGACTGGGCAGTTCCCTGTCAAAAATAAGTTAGGGGAGCGGTTTCTAGCAATTGCAACCAACACTCCACTCTACGACGATGATGGTACTTTTGTCGGGATTATTTGTGTATCGAGTGATTCAATGCCCTTTCAAAGTGTTGGGGTTGCATTGGAAGCTGATTCTAGTTTTAATCGGTCTAGAAGCAGTGCTACAAGTAAACCTAGTCTTGATGCTCAGCAACCCCTTCAAGCTGCAATTGCGTCAAAACTATCAAATCTGGTAAGCCTTTATTTGGGGTTTTTTTTTTTTTTAAGAAAAAAGAAAAGATTTATTTGGACCAGGGGAAGATAGTATTCATGATTCATCATCTGTGATTTCTTTTAGTGTATATGCTCTTGATTGTTAGAACCACCAAAACAGGCTTCGAAGGTATCCAATAAAGTCCGGTCAAAAATAAGAACGGGTGAGAACAGTGTGGAGCACGAAGGTGGGAGTGGAGACAGCCATTACTCTGATCAAGGCTTCTCGGATGCAGTTCTATCTGACCATAGGGAGGATGCAAATTCAAGTGGAGCTAGCACACCTAGAGGAGATGTACCACCTTCCCCATTTGGTTTATTTTCTCAAGCAACACCTGATGAGAAATCCTTTGGAAAAGTCTCCAAAGATTTTGGTGATGAAGGTGAGGGAAAGGCTGGAATCCACAAGATAATTACTTCGAAGGCAGAGGCTTGGATTAATAAGAAAGGCCTATCGTGGCCATGGAAAGGAAATGAGCGAGATTGCCCGGAAGCAAGGACCACTCGTTTTGTCTGGCCCTGGTTGAATCATGATCAAGAAAATGATTCAGGTCACCAGAAGAGTTTTGATTCTGGTGCAAATCCAGACAGATATGCAGGTGAAAGTAACAGGATAGGGAATACTGAAGCATCAGGATCCTGGTTCTCCTCATTTAATGTTAACAGCACAAGCAGTGTGAGCAGCAGCGGAAGTACAAGTAGTAGTGCTGTTCATAAAGTGGATACAGACACAGATTGCTTGGATTATGAAATATTGTGGGAAGACTTGACAATTGGTGAACAGATTGGGCAAGGTATGTGATTATTCAGTGTTGCTGTTTTTTTATTTTGCCGAATCTGTTGTTTCACTTTATCCAGTGAAGTCTTGTTTTTTTCTAAATAATATGCAGTTGTACCTTTGACAGGTTCATAAATGGACTATTGTTGATTTATTTTTCTATTTGAAATTTTTACCATATGGAAATCATTTCTTCTGTCCATCGCTCCATCTAATTGTCGTCTGCCATTAGCTGGACATCTAAGGAAGAAATAGTGACTTGATGCTTCTCTATGCTTATATATCCTTTGATAATTGTTTTCTGTTTTTGATGTTTCTGCAGGTTCTTGTGGAACTGTGTATCATGGTATCTGGTATGGTTCGGTATGTTATTTATCTTTATTTACGTTTTCATTTTTAGGTTAAGAAATTAAGACCAAAGTTATTTGTGATTGTGAGTCTGGTATCAAGCTGATTTCCTCAGTTAGAGATGTGCCTCTTGAGTGTTTGTTATGTGATTAATGTGTTTCACTTAAGCTGAGGGGGAATTTTTATAGGACTGTTATAAGACCTGCTATGATGTATGAGGCAGAATGTTGGGGAAGTAAAAAAGTAATACATTCATAGGATTAGTGTAGCCAGGATGTGTGGAAAGACCAAGGAAACTAAGGTAAGGAATGTATGTATCCAAGAGAACCTAGGAGTAGGTTAAATACATTCATAGGATGAGTGTAACTGAAATGGATGTGTTGAAAGATTAGGAAAACTAAGGTAAGAACGTACTAATCCAAAAGAGCCTAGGAGTAACTTCAGTAAGAGAGAAAATAAAGTAAAGTTGGTTGAAATGGTATAGAGATATTAAACGGATACCTTGATAGGCTATTGTAAAAAACAACGGAGCAACAGAAAATCCACTATAATCAAGAAACAGGAATAAGGGTTACAGAGATCTCTTTCACACACCTCTCCACTCTCAGAAAACCGTCAATACCACAACTCTACACGATTTTAAGTTATAACAACATTACAAAGGGTAAAATATAAAATAAAAAAAATAAAAAACCCTAGTAATATCCCGGCCAAAAATGCGGGAGTTTGTTACAAAGGGTAAAATATGAAAATACCCCTAGCTGGACCAGCGAGAACGGAGGATGGATCTTACGAACCATCAGGCTCCACGCATCAATAGGAGTTTGTTAGAAAAGATCTGCAGGCCGATAAGTTAACTGAAGACATGGTTTTTTTTTGGATTGTTGCAAGTCATGGTCTCGATTACCTTATTGCCAGTTCTTGGGTTTTTCATATCCATATGTTATTTATTGTGCTTGAAAATATTACAAGTGCTAGGGTGAAGTACCAGAATCAATGCCTATGTGCATACACAAATGTGCAAGGCAAGCGCCATTTTCGTTCTTTTTTTTTTTGGAAAATGATGACAAATATGGTTTCCAGATTGCGATTTTTCTTTGTTTTCAATCAATTTTCTTTTCTCTTGTTTAGCAGATAAAAAGAGGTTCAGAAACTGTATGTATATTCTCATGCCTGCTTGCAGTTAAATGAGTTCAACATTTTTGCAGGATGTCGCTGTCAAGGTATTCTCCAAGCATGAATATTCAGATGATGTGATCCTTTCCTTCAGACAAGAGGTGGCCTTTCAATTCCATCTTAGCATTCTTAGTTAAATCAAATATCTTCAATAGTTTTCACGGATTAGTTTAGAACACAAAATCAAATATGATTTGATATTTGATATAAATGTCTACATATTGTATATGTCCTTTGCTATTATTCATTTATTTTGTCTTCTTTATGGACGTATTTGAAATTTATAGTTGTCCAAGGGCATGCTTATCACTTTATGCTGTTGGTAACTTGGTATAGCTGTATTGGTATTTTTTTGATGAATGAATAACCAGATTCAAAGTACACTATTCATGATAAAATGTACTTTTCTTTCTTTTCTCCTCTATTTATCCATTTGTACATTGACATGAAAAATATCGTCTTTTTGTTCATGAAGATATCGCTTATGAAGAGACTTCGACATCCAAATGTTCTGCTCTTTATGGGAGCCGTAACTTCACCTCAGCGTCTCTGCATTGTTACAGAGTTCCTCCCACGGTTTATTCTCTACTTCTAAAAACTTCAAATTGGGAGCAAACTGTGTGCTGTTTCCCAACTCTTAGATACATTAACATTATTGACTGTTTTGAAAATGTGCTGCATTATTTATGTTCAATTACTTTTGGTTTGATCTAAATTTATGTTCCTATATTTTCTACAATGCAGTGGAAGTTTGTTTCGGTTGCTTCAACGGAGCACATCTAGGTTAGATTGGAAACGGCGAGTTCACATGGCTCTGGATATTGTAAGTATTATTTGCTCCATTTTGAATGTAGGAAGCTTGTTTCATTTGGATAAGGATAGCACTGTTGGATTTAATTTTCTATGATATTTTTAATCTTAAACATTATTTATTATATGCTTTTATGTTATAATCTTGGTTGTGTCAGTACACAAGCATTGTGTATGTACTCTTTTAAATATTTTATAATGACTTTTTGTGTTATTAGTATTTTGAAAGGTAGATTTCATAATATTGCACTGGATTTGGCATTTGTACATTGCATATGGCATATAAGACTAATACATCCCGTATGGAGTATAAGAAGGGCATTGTTTCGAATTGCATAGCTTAAGTTGCATGTCCTATAATGTCATTGAATATGTATTTTCCTTCTTTAACTTTATTTAGGCTCGGGGCATGAATTATCTTCATCATTGCAACCCACCTATCATCCATCGGGACCTGAAATCATCAAATCTGCTTGTTGATAAAAACTGGACAGTTAAGGTAGCATTTCATTTATGATTCTTTCTATTCTTTCCTTTCATTTTGGAACTGACATCAGTTTATTTTGCACAAGTGACAAAATCAACTCATTATCTTGTTGTTCATCAGGTTGGTGACTTTGGTCTATCACGTCTGAAACATGAAACATACCTGAGAACGAGGACTGGAAAAGGAACTGTATGTAACATGGCATTGCCTTAGATGGTTTTTATCCCCTTTTCTTGTTTGGTTAGGTGTTATCACAGCCTATATCGTCTCATTTAAAACTGTCAAAATAACAAAGAACTGATATACAATTTATGGTGTTAATGATCTGTAGCCGCAATGGATGGCTCCAGAGGTTCTCCGTAATGAGCCTTCAGATGAAAAGTAGGTCTTGATCATTTCATTGGGATTCGATTCTTTTGATTCAAGTGTTCATTTCAGGATCTCAGAACTAAAACAGATATTTTCCTCTTTTCTATGGAGAAATTTTTAGGTCCGACGTATACAGCTATGGAGTAATATTGTGGGAGCTTGTCACAGAGAAGATCCCTTGGGATACTCTCAACTCAATGCAGGTACCCTTCTCTCGAGTGAACATTTCAAGAATCAAATTTTTATCAACTTTGTGTAATTTACTAATTTCTATACTATTCACTAAATAACTTATCAGGCGTATTCGGTGAAAAAAAAAATATTTGCTTTCATCAATCAATCAATCAGTTTATGGCACTTTTCTCCAATTCTTTAGGGTTGGCAGCATGACTCATTTTCTGCCATTCCTACTTATCAGAAACCATATCTTCAGTTATATTGTGTGCTCTTAAATCTTTTCAAATCAGCTCCATTCATCTCCCTTCTGGTCTTCTGCTTCCCTTTCAGAGGCTTCAACTAGTACCAAATCATACATCATTAGCACTGTCACAGGCCTTGATTTTACATATCTAACTCATCTCAATCAACTCTCCTCTCTTTTACACTATATCATGAGTTTCCTCTCAGCATTGATTCTAATCTTGTCTTCAGGGTAATGTTGATATCACGAGAAATATCTTTTCTTCTTTTCTTTTTTTTGATCGGTTAAAAGAGTGTATTTTTTATTTTTTAATTTTGTGTGTGCATGCATGCATGCGTGGGTGGGTGGATGCGTGTGTACGTGGGTGCATGGGTGCGTGTGTGTGGATGTGTGGGCATGTGGTGTGTGCATGTGCTTGTGCGTGTGCGTGTGCGTGTGGTGTGTGTGTTGTGTTGGAAGAAGAAGAGAAGAATATGTGTGCGTGTGATGTGTGTTGTTTTGTAAGAAGAAGAGAAGAATAAGGATACAGCTTTAGCCTTGGTGACAGCCTATGTACACTAGAGTATGCACATATCACTCCCCACACCACAGACTATATACCATTTACCTCTTGACCTAGCTTACCCATAGCGAATCCTATTCTTTAAAAATACAGAAAAGGGATTTGTTGGAGAAATATTGCTCTCCAAAACTCATACCTCAATACCATTTACCTTTTGTCATGAGAAATATCACTCCTCTAAAATAGGAAAATACCATGGGAAATTTCAACTTGCCGGGGGAAAAAACTGGAATTCACTGGATATATTGAGAAAACAATGGAAAACATTGAAAGTTCAGAAAATACGAAATGAACATGCTTATAATCACAATATTGCAATAATATTCACACATACACACGTGTATATTTATCTGTGTATGTGTATTTGTGGAACATGTAAGGCATGTCTAAGGAATAAGAAATGTCATTGAATTCTGGAAGGATCACCAAAAACATGGTGATCCTTGAAATCGGAATGAGAAATGAAAACCCTTTTTTCTTTGTGATATTATATAAACCATGCATATCTTTCCTAGTCCTTTTACTCGTCTATTTTAGCGTCTTCATCTCTACTATTCTTTTTCTTGTTTTGAAATTGTTTTTTCTTGAAATCGGAATGAGAAGTGAAAGCTGTTTAATATATTCTGTAGGCACTTTCATATGCTTTTTATTTTTTCCTAAATCATAATACCAACTAAAGATTTTTCAACCTCCATCAATTTTCTAAGAAGATTCCAGTTGTAGGCCTTAGTAAGGCACACTTGATTCCTGATATCTTTATCATTTGTCTTTGTCTGTAAGTCTCTTATACTTGAACTCTATGATTCATACATCTAATCCTTCTATAACTGGTCTAGCTTTGTTCATCTCCTTTGCTCCTTTCTATGGACATGACTTTTAAAAGCCATATTGTCAACAATGGTATGGTTGAAAGGTTGTTTCGTTATTTTCAAATATAGTGCAGTTTACATAACGGGTTTTATTACCTAATTTTCATTATAACGACCATTTCTGTTACTTTGGACCATTAACAATGGTATCTGATTTGTGGACATGGACAGGTGATTGGAGCTGTAGGATTCATGAACCAACGGCTAGAGATCCCTAAAGACGTGGACCCACAGTGGGTATCTATTATCGAGAGCTGCTGGCACAGGTGCCTATTTTTTTCCACAATTTTCAGCCAGTCTGATTTTTTCTACCTCCACTACCTAGGACTAAACTTTTCGGTATATGAGCATACATAATCCATGCACAAACTGGTTGGTCATCTGATCTGGCAAATATGTGGAATACTATGATCAGGAGATCCATACTCGATACTCCAGATGTCCAACTTCCATTTTAGCTACAAGTACTGCACATCTGTCCAGGTCTCTGGGTTGGACATGCCACTGGACAATTCCCTCGTGAGATTCTAGGCTTGAAGTTAATCTGAAAGGTTGATATGTATATTACCCAAGAGAAATTCATATAGATGGGATCATTTTCTCAGGTTGATTTTTAGCCTTGGAATTTCTCTACTTGTCAGATAATGGGACCCAGCAAGTCCGGTGTCCACCTTGTTTGTGGTAGTGGGACCTCCAGTTCCTGAGCTGGAGAGCCTGCCAGTTGAGCTAACCCGTGTGGGTCTATGAATGTTGTGACCAAAGTAATCCTCATTAAACAATGGGGAACTGATGAATTTCCACCATACTATTCCTTTAGTCAAGTATACACTGTCCACAAGAAGTATGTTTCAACATTTGAAATTTGCTGATGTTCTTGTTTGTAATTTTTTATGAAAACAGTGAGCCACAGCGCCGACCAACATTCCAGGAACTGCTAGAAAAGTTTAAAGAACTGCAAAGACAGTGTACCGTTCAATCCCAGGTGACGCGTGCTGCCTCTGGAGATAACAACACCCATAGAGCATTGTAAATTTCAATCACCAATACTGCAGGCACGAACTCAGGCTTAAGGAATGTTTTGTGGTTTGTTGAATCATCCATCGAAGAGCAGACTATAACATGTGACTTTAGCATATCGTAGCTTGATTGTTGCCTTTTTTTTAATTTTTTTTTTTTGGTATTGCGAGCATAAGCATCAGCTTGCAAGTTTGCCTAATTTCCCTTTGTCAATCGGTAGGTGGATCACACTTGCACATAGGTTATCGTTGAACTTATAATTTGTAAGCGCAGGGTTAATAGTGTGATCTTTTTTCGCACTTAAACCTGACCCAGAAAAGGAAGGGACAAGGGGAAAAACACAGAAAATAATGATTAAAAGATGTATATATCATTTGTATGAATGAACTGCCAAATTTTAGTGGTGGTGGTGGTGGTTTGGTGTGTGATGGGACTCTCCAGCATGTTAATTGTATGGTTTTTGAAGATTGTTAGATTGTTAAGGGATGACTACCCCCCTAATTGCGCCGCGTATATATAGGGGGAATCATTTATTTCACTTTTCTTGAGCAGTCAAATCTGTTAATAGTAGTGAATCTCACCTTTATTTTAAGGACTCCACTTTTCTTTTTTTTCTTTTTCTTTTTTCTCAATCAAATTCCATCACATTTCATTTACTTGTCTTTGGCGCGGTACAAATTCAGTATGATCAGATGCACATTATTTTAGTAGATGGATAAAATACAAATTCAGCCCCAATGTCATGGAAATCTAAACATTTTCCTTTCTCTGATGTTAAAAAGAGCATGTTCAGAGAATGCAGCCTCAAATGGATCTTCAAGTGGGGATGGGAAAAAAGAACAAATAAAAAAAAACAAGAACTCGTTGACCAACCTATACTAACCATCATTCGGTAAAGTTGCCATATGATTCATTAACTCAGTGAACAACATCCATGTTCAAATGACAGCTGTTTTGTTTGTAAATTCTATCTAACAGGGCATTGTAGATACCAGTTGTACAAAAGGTTCTTCTCGTCCATGGTGATGCAGTTAATCCTCTTGCTATTTAGCGAAGCAAATGGCGAACAGCAGCAACAGCATCACCCTTGTGTTCGCGTAAAGTTCTCTCGGCCACCTTCTTGTCCAGCTGTTTGATGTTGAAGGAGGGAACGGATTAAGTGCTTTGGGCAGAGGTCCGTAGAGGAAAGAAAAAGAAAAATCGAAGTCAGAACAGGAAACGATATGAGAAATCTAACCTCTAGCTCATTTGCAATGATGTCAATATCTGCTGCATTGATCTTGACAGCAGCCAGTTCTTTCTCCCTGTTAAAGAACCAGTTAACATAGTTTGATGCACAGATCGCAGGAAAAAAAAAACATTTCACTTTCTTCAAGATAATTCTTGCAAGAAACTAATCCTGTCTCAAATTAACCACTGAGCTCTGTCCTTCCCAATAAAGCTTTAGTGCATAATGAAGTTGAAATAGAATCACAAAACCGGATTCAAAATAAGAACAAGCTACCAAAATCTTTCTTGGAATTTCTTATCATGATAAACTATTAGCCTCAAGCTTAATAAAAAGCGAAGATGAAATATATTCAGAAACCCAGATTCAAAATGAAGAACCAAGCTACTATAACCTTTCTTTACATTAGTGGTATGTTAGAGAGAGAGATCACATCAATTTAATGAAATGACTGGTCTGCATTACAAATATGGAAGTAGTTTCCTACGAAACTATAGTGACAGTCCAAACTCTCCTACATAAAATTCCATAGGAAACAGCAAACGAAGTCCTTGCTGGTAACTACGGTTCAGAGCCTTCTAATAAAAAACGTACTGAGGTAGCCCTGTAAGTTTATTGAAGATGAACCACTCCATGTTTAGTATAGACTTTTTTTGGACAAAGTATGGGAGTTAGATAATAGATTACCCTATACATGATATTAAAAAATCTGCAGCTAAGAAACTATTAAAAATGGCACTTTATTGGTGGGATCTTAGAGCAGACGATAATATTCCTCACATCATTTTCCAAACTTTCTCTCACATTTTCATTTATGATAGTTTATATGAATATTGTACTTAAGAAACCAAAGCTGCAAGCCAACGGGCACAAACAGTAAACAAACCGATATTAGCAACCAAAAGAGGGAGCACTTGAAGCTATACAAAAAAGGATCTGCACAGCAAAAGGAAATAAACTACACCAAACTTGTAAAACATCAGCAAACCAACTTCATGGAGCTTTTACAAATTAAAAGCCAAGGAAACAACGCCATCAATGAATCTTCTAATCAACCCAAAGACCTTTTTTGTTGTCAAAACTTCATCTGTTTCTCTTATTTCATAGGGCCCAAAGAATAGCAAGGTGCAAATCCTACATGCTTACCAAAGATTAACCCTCTTGGTCTTCCATTCATATTTTGGATATGGCCCTAAGGCCAGAAGCTTTACAGTAGGAGAGTATATATATACTGAATGTAAGCCCAAAATAAGTATTACACCTATATCTAGCTATGTGTATCCCATCTCATATTCCCCATTTACAATCAAATTCAGTATACCTACTCCTAAATTCGGTATAATTAGAGGACCAAAAAATAGTAATGATAAGGTACTTTCAATTATCTGCTGGGTCTCTTTTTCCTGCTCTTTGAAGATCCTCTGATTTCTCTCACCCCAAACAGTCTAGGAAATTGTTGCCGGACATAAATTCCATAAAATGCAACTCCTACTCCTTCCCTTCCTTCTTTATAAACAATGAATGCGCGTGTGTTTGTATGTGTGTGTGTGTATGTAATGACCTAAACTCATTAAAATTTATTAGTCATTTTATTTTCATTTTTATTTATAAAATTTTAATTATTATT
>JAUPMG010000011.1:11403071-11432650 GCA_031762675.1 Pachysandra terminalis
CTTTCTATTTGACTGTAGAGCCCATTGGTGTGTGGCATGGAGTGAAGGACTTTGTTGAGGGAGGTATCCCTCCAAGGTTCCTTATAATTGATGATGGCTGGCAGAGTATCAGTTTTGACGGTGAGAACCCTCTTGAGGATGCGAAAAACCTCGTATTGGGTGGTACTCAGATGACTGGTAGGCTTTACAGGTTTGAGGAATGCGACAAATTCGGAAAGTATAAGGGGAAGACCTTGTTGGGGCCAAATGCGCCTTCATTCGATCCCAAGAGGCCGAAGATGCTGATCTCAAAGGCAATAGAACTGGAGCAGGCGGAGAAGGCGAGTAACAAGGCTGTTCAAGCCGGAGTCACCGACTTGTCGGAGTTTGAATCAAGGATTAAGGTGGTCAAACAAGAGCTGAGTGAAATGTTTGGTGGAGGGCAAGATGGAAGCAGTGTTTCAAGTGGAGACTGTGGAGGTTGTTCTTGCAAAGGGGAGGAGTATGGAATGAAGGCCTTTACTCGAGACCTGAGAACGGAATTTAAAGGGTTGGATGATGTATATGTGTGGCAAGCTCTCTGTGGTGCTTGGGGTGGTGTTAGACCGGGAGCAACGCATCTCAATTCGAAGGTAATCCCTGTTAAGGTTTCTCCCGGACTAGACGGGTCTATGGAGGATCTTGCGGTAGTGAAGATCGTTGAAGGTGGGGTTGGGCTTGTTCATCCTGATGGAGCAATCGATTTCTATGATTCAATGCACTCCTATCTTGCCCAAGCTGGAATTACCGGAGTTAAGGTCGATGTCATACATGTAAGCCTCCAATGTCTCACAGCTTTGTACTTTAAACTACCATGTTTAGATCTTGCTTCTGTATTTCTTGCTTCTTTACATCAATTTAGATGTGTTTTCATATGTTCTTGTGAGTATTAAGAATAATTTTGGTGAGAGTGGCAGACACTTGAATACATTAGCGAGGAATACGGGGGCCGTGTTGAGCTTGCGAAAGCTTATTATGAAGGGCTGACAAAGTCCCTTGTGAAGAACTTCAATGGAACCGGACTGATCTCAAGCATGCAACAGTGCAATGACTTCTTCTTCCTCGGAACATGGCAGATTTCTCTAGGAAGAGTAGGTAAGAATTTCGATTCATAAGGACTTGCCGTCGCTTTTAAGTCATTTCTATAGAGGAACAACCTAGTTTGATGATCTCAGTTGTTTTCTATGCAACGGAGTTTTAACCAAGTTAATTTGGTTACAGGCGATGACTTCTGGTTTCAGGATCCGAATGGGGATCCGATGGGCGTGTACTGGTTGCAAGGTGTACACATGATCCATTGTGCCTACAACAGCATGTGGATGGGACAGATAATACAACCCGACTGGGATATGTTTCAATCTGACCATATTTGTGCTAAGTTCCATGCTGGTTCTAGAGCCATTTGTGGGGGACCTGTTTATGTGAGTGACTGTGTCGGCGGCCACGATTTTGATCTCATAAAGAAGCTTGTCTTCCCTGATGGAACCATTTCCAAGTGCCAGCATTTCGCCCTCCCGACAAGGGACTGCCTCTTCAAGAACCCTCTCTTTGACAGCAAGACTATCCTCAAGATTTGGAACTTAAACAAGGTAAATCCCTTATTTGAATAAGAACATGTTCTGAATCATGATCTTGCAAGTCCATTTGTATTTCTTTGCTTAATGTTTTAAATGAAATTCATAAGACCTCTCAAGTAATTGAGTTTGATCTTCTTAGCATATATCCATAACTGGTTTGAGTTAACCATTTTTCTTTTGATTATCCATTGATGTAAGAGAAACTCAGTTATACCCTTTGTTTACAGTTTGGAGGTGTAATTGGAGCATTCAACTGCCAAGGAGCTGGATGGGACCCAAAGGAGCAAAGGATCAAGGGTTATTCACAATGTTACCAGCCAATTTCAGGTTCGGTCCATGTTAACGATGTCGAATGGGACCAAAAGGCAGAAGCAGTCGAAATGGGCGAAGCTGAAGAGTATGCAGTCTATCTAAACCAGGCAGAGGAACTACTCTTAATAAGTCCCAAGTCCGACGCCATCCGAACGATCATCCAACCATCCTCGTTCGAGATTTTCAGCTTTTTCCCAATCAGGAAGCCGTGTCCCGATGCCAAATTCGCTCCGATAGGACTAACAAACATGTTTAACAGTGGAGGGACCATAGTAGGGCTGAAGGATAATGAATCTGGAATGGAGATTAAGGTGAAAGGTGGAGGGAAATTCTTAGCTTACTCAAGTGTTCCTGCAAAGAAATGCTGTGTGAATGGTGTTGAGGTTGCTTCTGAGTGGTTAGCTGATGGTAAACTGACCTTGACTCTTCCATGGATAGAAGAATCTGGTGGAATATCTGATGTGGGTTTTCTCTTTTGAGTTTAGTTTCATGAACTTGTTTGTGTTGTGGCCTTGTGGGGGTGATTAAAGTATGTATTATGAGTGCTGGATTTTAGTTTTTTTTTTTGGTCCTTCAGACAGTTGAATGTACAATTCTGTTCTTAAAAGGGATTGTCAAAATAAGAAGTATATGCAGCCATGGTTATGTAATTGTTCTGTTGTTCATCTATATACTTGTGTTACCCAATTGAGTTTTGGATTTCTTTTTGAAGGAGTCTTTGCTTAATCTCTTTGACAAAGTAGTAGATCTTCTGGCTATCATTAAGAAAATAAAAATTGTTGCTCCTTCCTCCTTGTACAAAGGATCAAATAGACAAAGAAAAAGAGGACAGAGCTGTCTTTGTTCAAAAGAAAAGATCCAAGAGATTATTACTCTTTGTTGAGGTGCCATGAAGCAGCTGGAAAAAAAGAAAAAAAGAGAGTAACGGGTCCCATTCCGACCATGGGATGATCAAGAATGACCCAAGTCTGTCGGAATATATAAATTAAAGAATGTGCAGCTGGTGAAGTTTCCATCATATTCCGAAGAAAGAATTGATGGATCATTCAACTATGCACACGCCATTTTTTTTTTTGGTGTCAAATCAACAAAAAGGATAAGTTTTCAATGCCAGTAAAAGGTCGTCCTGGAAGTCATTGGTTTATCCAAACACCATGAGAGAAAGAAAAGTCCTACGCCCAGTCTCTGTTGCTTGTATTGGAAGCATTGAAACTTATAGTGGGACCCTGGGTCCCGCATAAATCTTACGGTAAAAATTATTTTTTTTTAATCTTTTTTTAATTGTCAAATAATCCTATTATTTGTAATATTATTTGAAATAAAGTCTTTTTGTATTTTTTTTTTTTTTTAAGTTTTTTGGTAAAGACCACCAACAAGAATGTTAGATTTGTTTTTTGCAAAATTTAAGTACGTCATAATACCTCATGAAGGGTACGTCGAAACAAATCGATTGTCATGTCGCACGTCTTCAGTCAACCTAAATTTATGTTGCTACATACTTTATGAGAGAGTCAGAGTCTTATGGGAACCCCGGGTTCCGCCATAAGTAAGGTTTTTATTCTCGAGATCTTGGATCGGATCGGTCCGGACTAATCCCGATCTGATATTGGATCAGCCGATCCTGGTTCAATCCAAGTTTTGGATCGTCCTTCAAAAAAAAAATGAAAAAAAATTGGATCGGTCCGATCTGCCGATCCGTATTGGTATCGCTCGATTCGATCCGATCCAATGCCAATTGAAAAAAAAAATTAAATCGAACCGAATCGGCCAATCCTTATCAGTATTGATTGGATCGGTCCAATCCAAAGCCACTTGATACAATAGTTTGTATCGTGGCTTGAGATTGATTCGATCCGATCCTTGAAACCATGGCCATGAGGTTCATATGGCCATATAAGATCAACCTTCACTTGAGGTCGGTGGGTCTGAGACTGAGTTGAGTGTGACCCAACAAGAGTCAATTTTGATAACCTCATGGCCTCTGCATGAGAGGAATATTAGTTAAGAACAGTCCACCAACTCTATCATTAACTATTCTAACCAACCAACCTAACTTAACTTGACTGTAACAATGAAGCCAGAAAGATTAATTAAAATAAATGCTAGAAAGAGCTTTTGTTTTACTTGACTGTTTGACCATATATACTTGAAGATGATCTTGACCCTCTCATATTTAATTGCCTTTTGCTTTCGATCAGGGATAAGATATATTTTGAGATGTGGGACTCACATGAACATAAATTTTCAAATCTCTGATATCTGTCTCCATTTCTCAGGATTACTTAAGCTGCGTTTGACTTTGCTTCGATTAGAACTTATTGTAGGTTATAGCTTATATAAGCATTTTTTTTTAATTAAATATGTGTTTGATAATGCTTATGGGAAAGTGCTTACTCATAAGCATTAGAGGAAAGCTACCCCGTAAGGAAAACCCAAGCTCTTATACGTTAAGTTATTTTACAACTTTAATAATATTTTTAAAATACTTATTTTATCCCTAAACTTTTATAAGCACTTAAATAAATATTATTTTTAAGCTTTAATAATATTTTATATATATATATATATATATATCAAAAACTATTTCTTTAAATAAGCAAATTTTTATTGCTGTGAATAAATATTTCCATTGAACAACTTATCCAATGAGTATTTATCCATAAGCACAAGTCAAGCCAAACGTAGCCCCAGACATTTGGGCAATCTTTGTTCATCGCCTACGACTGATATGATTACATCAAATCCAAACTCTAATTTAACTGACTTGTGTTGGTCTTGAAGATGTATAGTGTGGGAACCATTTGATATGCATTGTTGTGCCGCCGTTTTCTAATAGTTTGAACTTTTACAGTAATTGGTGTTTAACAGGATATCAGTGGGAGGTCAAGGGTTTCTGTGTTTAATTATTCACAAATGTGTTGTTCTCGTATTGATGTGTTATGGTATATGTTTGCCTTGGTGCTCTGTGTTCTCCCATGGATATATTGTTCCCGTATGGAACCCGCACATGCGGGAGAATGTTGAACCATTTGATATACATTGTTGTGCCAGAGTAATTGGTGTTTAACATATAGAAAATATACAAAGGACGGTCAAATGTCGTATTGTAGGCAAGGTTTAAAATACTGGAATCGGATGCCGGTCTGGATCCGATATAGAAAACAAAAAAAAAAAATTAAATTTAAAAATTTTAGTCTGGCGACCGGTCACCAGACCAGTGGGATCGATGGGACCGGTTGCAGGACAGGCGGAACCGGTCACCGGACCAACGGTATCGGTTGCCGGACTGACGGACTGGCAGTACCGAACGCCAGACCTAAAGGACAAGTCATCGGATTGCCGGAACGGGTCACAGACCAGCGAGACCGATCACCGGACCTTCAGTCCATAATCCGGCAATACAAGTCTTTGTATCGTGAGTTGGAACCGAACTGCTATGGTCCGATTCCCGTCGGGACCGGCCAGTACGGACCAGTATCGTCCTATCCGTGAAACCATGCATTTAGGTACCAGTAGATGTCTTGATCCTTCTCAGATTAGATAATGTTGGGAAGTCTATAGGAAACGTGTGAAAAGATGATTTGATAAGAAAAGGTTTCTTTCATGGGACTCTCTCCTTCAAACAGCTTTCCCATAGCCTGTCATTATCTCAAGAAAATGCCAATCCAGGAAGCTTCCTATCATTCCATCCACGAAGAGAAAACTGTTACTTGCAACACCGACTTTGAATAAAACCAACTAAACGATACTTCTGAAAAAAGACAAAACTAACGGTCTTTTGTCTGTGACTTATTAGATGTTGAACAAACCGTTTCTTACTGGAGACCACCATGAATCTGCATCGAAGGTTCGTGCGTGACACACTCCATCCACATTATTTACGTCATACATATGTTCCTCATGATCATACGTCAATGACATAAAACATATACATACATACATAATGAAGCTCGAGTCCGGTTCTTTAATTTTTTATTTTAGGAATAAAAAATTCTTACAATCTTTATATTTATTTACATATTTTTCAACATTTTAATAAAAAAAAATTATCAAATTAATTAGATATATAATAAAATAAACTTAAATATGTAAAATTATAGTATTATATATACATGAAAATTAAAATCGGGTCAGGTCGGGTTTATACATGCCTATTCCAAGCTCAACTCAGGCTTACGGACCAAAACTAGGGGTGGCAATTTAAGTCTGGTCCGTTGAGCCCGCCCAATTTAAACTGGGTTTAGGCCCAAATTGTGGGTCTGCAGGTTTGTCAAGCCCAGTTTTATAGAAGCCCAAAGTATTTAGAGCTGGGGTTGAGTTAGGCATGTATAAGCTCAGCATTGCCCGATTTTAATTACTATGCATTTATTTTACTATAAGCACATTTTTTTATTGAAAGTGTGAAGAATATGTGACACCAACTTGTGCTGTAGCTTAGTGGTGAGAATGCCACTTTCTTCTTGTGAAGGTTTGGGTTCAATTAACTTATAAGAATTTTTTATTAATAAAATAAGAAAAAAAAAATAAAAAAAAATAATAAGAAACGGGCTTAAGCGGGCGGGCTCTGGATATTCATATTAATCTATAACCGGGCTTGGGATTTATTCTTATGCCAGAAAACCGGGCCAGGCATGGCTTGGACATGCAGAAAACCCCTAATACCCTATGTAAAGCCCGGCCCAGCCCAGCCCGCCAAATTACCAGCCCTACCCAAAACCGAACATAAGCTCAGTTTGAACCGGGTGTGCTCTAACACCTGAATCCTCTCTCGGTCTCCTAATCCTCATGGTCTTAGCCTACACCCTAACTTGAAATCAACTGGGAACGTTTGTCTTAGTCTTCTGAATACTTGGTATGGTTCAAAAAGAGAAAGTTGGATTCCAGGACAATCCACCATATTACAACTTCTTGTTTCTATTCAAGCATTGGTGTTGAATGATAAACCCTATTTCAAAGAGCCTTTTTTCCGGTTCCGTAGAAAAGGATCCATCAACTATAACAAGCATGCATACATGTTGTCATGCAAGATCATGTTATTCAAGCGTAGAACACCATCGAAGGATTTTGAACATTTTGTTACGGAGCACTTCAGAAAGCGTACTCAATTGATCCTAACGAAGTGTAAAACTTTCGTGAATGGCCGTGATCTTGATCTTATATTCCGCCAACTGTTAAGAGGCATTTGAAGGAAACGGAGCTTACTGTGAGCATCATCATGTTTATCTGGAAATCAAAGAGAAGCCATTAAAAGAGAAAGCTAAAAATAGGGTTTGGATATACTGAGGATTAGTTGGATGATTGATTGTTTTAAAGGATTTTGGTCGTGAATCAGTTTTGAAAGTCATTGAATTGTTGATGGTGTTCTTCAGTTAATTAGAGGTTTAGTAAATACTGATTTCGATGTTCTTTTAAGCCATTTTGAGTTCAGTTCTTGTTTCCCTTTCAATTAAGGGTGACTATTAATCAAAGAGTGTCTTGTATTTATTTTGGTAATCTTCTTCACCATTATAGCAGAAGCTCTGTTGATATTCTTTTTCCATGAATTCAATCCTTATTTAGGTGAAAGAGAGGTGTTGATGTGTATGAAGAGAGAGAGAGAGAGTTAAAAACGAATTAGGGTTACAACTTATATTCTTATCTGATATATAAGACTACTTTTACCGTACTACCCCAATCCTGTGATACTGACTCGACATAACGAATTACCCATGACCTAGAGAGAGACCTACTCATATCCCTCCCTCTTGGATCTAGAGATTAGTGAATGAGTCGCCCGCTATCTTTAACACAACCAAATACCCATATATCATATGTAGACACTATATGAGTAAACTAAGGTGTGAATTTTCCCTTCTTCTCTTGATTTAGGAGACTTATCCAAAGCTCTGCACACACTAATAGCTATACTACTGAATGCAGGTTGGTGGTGTGGAGGGAGCGTTTAATCGTCAAGGAGCAAGGTGGTGCCCAGAAGAGCAAGTGCAAGGCCTATCCTCAATGTTACCAGCCAATCTCCGGTTGTCCGTTGCCGGAAGACATCGACGGAGCGAATAATTAATATTTAATTAAATAAATTAATTCTATCACATTTGTAACAAGGATTAAATGCCCTTACACCGGTAACCTATTGTTTCTGTTTTCTTCCGAGTAAATGTCTTTACAGATATTTTCCAACAAATCCAAAGGTGTAGTACTGTACAAAGATCAATGGTGTGCTTGTTATGGGCAATGTACGTAGATATAGATGTATAATGTGTCGGGCTAGCATGGTACGGTAGTAGTCGGTACGTGGCCATGCTATACCATTCCAAAATTATGGCATCCCTCGACACAGCGAGAGCATTTCGTCTGGTCCAGAAGCTGGACGTTTTGCTGCATCCGACGTTGTAATGTTTGTATCCTGCGTTGAAATGCTTGTACTCTAATGCATTATAACTGGGTACAAGCATTTTAACACGGGTACAGCTACGTGGACCAGAGAAGAAATGCTCTCCCAACACGCAAGAACAAGGAACGGACCAGAGAAGAAATGCTCTCCCAACACGCAAGAACAAGGAACGGTTGGGTGCGTTGTATCGTTGGCCATGAAACTAGGCACGACTCAATCATGTCGGACCGGGCTAGCATGCAGCCCTAAAAATCGATCGTACCATAAATTCTAGCCCTACCATACGGGCTAGTTGCTCTTGCGAAGTCCGCCCAAACATGGTACTGCGCTGGTCGGGCCACCGGTCATCCGACCCATTGCCACCCCTAGTTAGGTTGTGTCATGGACCATAAAACTCAAGCACGGCTCAATCAGATCAGATCGGACCGGACCAGCATACACGGGACCCGTTCTACAAAGCAGCACTAAAAAAAGACGAAAGATTTACCAAAAAAACAAATTATAAGACGAAAAATAAACAAAAAAAGACATAAATGACCGTCTAGCCTATATTTTATTTCTCTTCACTGCTGCGTACTCCTTCCTTCTTCAACCCGAAAAGCTTCTTCATCTTTCTGAGAACCTTCTTCATGATTCCAACTTTTCTTTTCACAACCCCTTGAGGCTCCGACAGCTTCTTTTCTTCATCTACCTTTAACTGTTCGATAAAATTCCCCACCGAAGCTCCGTTATCATGAAAAGCTGTGACTAGCTTCGGATAGACCCAATCCATAAGCTTCTTGAAGGAAATGAACTTTTTGGATAAAACCCCATTAACGGATAAGGATGAGGATGGATTTTCTGGGTGGTAATCACAAACCTTCACATGACCTGCCATATACAGAGTGCAAGCTGTCAAGAAAACGTGGGCGCAGTCTCGAAAATGGTCTGTCACAAACTTTTCGAAATGCTTCGGAGGTTTCTTAAGAACGTACAACATCGTCTTGCAAGATCTTACGAATACCTGCTGGTTATAATTCAAGGAATACTTCTCCATAACATGTTTTCCGGCCAAATTCCGAATAAATGGCTCGTTGAAGTAAGGCTTATCGTTGAGTACAAGAGCTTGTAACGAAACCAAGACTTGCAGAATAGTAGATTGTTGGGGATTCCACTTCTCCTTCTTTTTCCCCGCCCATGTGTTCAGAAGGCTTAAACACACATATCCAGATCCATACAAATTGGGATTCAGTAGAAGACCGTAAGAGTGGTAATGTACCTTAGGGGGTTGATTTGGGTAATCTGCAGGGATTTGGATATCGAAGAAGAAGAGCCCGTCGTGGTAAGGAGTCCCGGCTGCTCCTACGATCACGGCTCTTAGTAAATCCATTCTCCTTTCATAGCCTCGAACGAAGATCTTCTCTGGGAGATTCTCCTCAAGTATCTTCCATTCCTGCATGATTTTCTTGTTCGTTGCTTTGCTCAACTTAAGATTTTCATTCTTATCGGATCGAATCGACTTTGCAGTGAAGTAATGATCCGATTCATAGTCCATAACCAAATCGAATCGTCTGAACGCTTCGATTTCTTCTTCAATTTCTGTTACCGATGAGTTCATCATTCTTAAATCCCAGCTTTAAAATAATCTAAAAAGAAATAAAAACAAGTTTCCATTAATTCATTAAAAAAGAAGAAGAAAAATACACGTACGAACCCAAGTAGATGAAAGGATTCAACAGCCATACAATGTTTATTAAATTGTAGAATATGCAAAAACAGAACAACTGTGTGCCGAACTTCTAGCCATACACAAACAAGAAAATCGAAGAGAAAGTTAAGAGTAGAAATCGACTGTTACCTGGTGTTATTGCAGACTTGGATGCCCTTCTCTTTTGATTTTTGCTAGCTTAATGGTTTTGTTTGGGGAAGACAAACTGCACGAACGGGGGTTTTGATTTGGGGTTTTAAGCTAGGGTTTGTAGTAGGGTTTTAATGGTTTTGTTTGCAGGTTCCAAACTGATTTTTGTAGAGATAGATTGAAGCACGTTTAATAAGGGTTTCGAATTGGGTTTTGAAGGAGCTTACCGATTTTTTTTTTTCAACCAAAAAACTCAGATGGGGTTTTCTCTTAGGACGATCTTGATGGGTTTTCTTCTCACGATTTGCCTTCTCCATGTCTCTGCAATCTTCCTCCCTTTTAAAACCTCTTAGCATAACCGAATATCTCTCTCCTTTTCCATCTCAAACTCTTTTCTGGCTTTCTTCTTTATCCCTTTCCTCTAGAGAAAGAACTCTTCGTGTATCTCTATTCCTTTTTTTTTTCCAACGAAATTCTAAATAGTTTTGTTTTTTTTTTCTAATTAAAAGCTTTTTCATATTTTTTTGAGAGGTATGGATAATTTACACATACCTCCCTTGCGATATGTACAAATTGCAAAGATATCCCTTCACATTTGAAGTGTGGACATACTTGCTTCCTTGCGTTAAATCCCCGATTATCCGTTTAAACATTACAGATGTTAGACAATATAAAGACAAAAATATATGCTAAAAGATTTTTAAATAATTTTTATATCATAAAAAAACTGAGGGGAGAGTACCAATTATGTCCTTGTTTCTTCTGAATTGAAAAACGATTTTTTCTCTGAAAATTTGAGAAAAATTATAAAGAAAATGTTTTCTTTTGTTTCGCTGCGTAAAGAAAACCAAAATAAAATTTAGTCAACTTTTTTTGTTAGCCATATGAAATAATTGCATGAATTACAACATACAATCCATACATGTGGTGGTGGTTGTGGGACGGTGGTGGTGGTGGTGGTAGTGGTGGTGGTGGTAGCAGTAGGGTGGTGGTGGATGGTGATGTGGTGGTGGTGATAATGGTGTAGTGGTGGTGGTAGTAGTGGTGGTGGTGGGGTGTAATGACCTAAATCCTTTAATAGAATTTTTTGCTTTATTTATCTAAATTAATTGATAATTAAATTGGTATGTGTTTATATGGTTCAGGGAATAATTATAATTAGACATAAGGGAAAAATTGTAACTTAACTTATAAATTGGGGGCCATAGTGTAATTAAATTTATTATGGATAAATTTGATGATTTAAAACCTTAACTCAAATTTCTAACGCACAACCCTGCATTTGAACTTGTCAAGGTGTCGTGGCTTTGTACGAGGGATGGTGAGGAGAAAAGTTAGGGAGTTAGCTCCCTACAACTCTAACATTTTAATCGTAGGAACACATTCAAAAGAATTGTGTTTGAGAGTTGAAAAAGAAAGACTGAGAGAGAAACTGAGAGACTACGCAAGGAGAAGAAGAGAGAAAAGAGAAGAAGAAGATAGGTGAGAGTAATCTCTTGCGAGATCAACAAATTGTTAGCTCATTGTAAGTTCTTCACTCTGTATAGTTTTCATGGAATATCATGATTGTTTTATAATCTAATGTGTTATGTTTTATTTGATTTTGAATGTATGATTTAAGAGCACGATTACATGACTAATGGACAGAGTTAATGAATTATATATTAATATCTAATTTGGATTATGAAGGAGTGAACGATTATGGAATGATGGATTAGAGGAAACATACACCATAATCCATTCAATAAATTTCCTAGGAAATCCCCAAGCATTTAGCATTTCATGTATGAAATCCCATCCAACAGAATCATACGCTCCTTTTATATCAATCCTCATAGCACATCTCTGAGGTCCTAAAAATATCTCTATATTCGTTAAGCAAGGATATGAAGACATGCCTCTGTTCAGAATTGAGAGTGGCACAAATCATGATAGGTCTTTTATCATCTAGGCCATCTCCAATATCCACTTCCTCTAACTCTTCTTAGATAGCCTTAACACCATCTTGTAAGTGTTATAGAGCGTCCTCAAGTCTTGATTGGGAAGTGTCTGTCAACAATGCTCCAGGGAGATGCTACGATGCATCAGCATCTCAAGCCCCCTGCGATTGCTATAATATATATACAAACCTTCCATCCGGAAGGCTTACTCGAATGCATTGTGCCTTTGAGGTCTCTTATTCTTCTGTGAAATAAGAGGGTCAGGAGTAGTAAGAGATTCCTGCTTGGACCTTAATAGTAACCACGGAGGGATTGGCTTCCCTTCCGGTTTATCAACTCGACATTTGCCTTCAGGAGCGAATCCGTCATACTGAGAAGCCTCAACAAAATGGGTTTCAGACTCATCAACAGAATGATAACAATTCTACAGAATATCTTTTTTTTTTTTCTTCAGAAAAAACGACTATAACCTCCCCAACGGAGTCGCAAATTAATGGTGATGCAGAAATTGTAATAACCCAAAATTTGAATACTTTATTCAGTAAAGTTTGAATTCACTAATACAAGAGCATCAACATAGATGTAGTCTGAAGAGTTTATCTCAGATTAGCCTAAATTATCACACAATTGTTCTATCTAGAGCATTTCTTCCTGAAACGTAATCTGTAAATAAGACAAGAACGAGTCAAAAGGAAGAGAGGTTTGAAATATCAAGTTTGTCAACAAGAACGCACAGCACAAAGCAAGGGAACCTTAGTGTTTGAATGACACCAGTCTTTTATTTGTTACTTGATAAGTTATCACTCCTGATCTTTCAAGTATCTGTGACTTTTACTTGAAGGTAATAGGTTTTGTTCAATGTTCCAACAATTATTCAGATCATATGTACGTATACAAATTTTTGAATTGTTGTTGTCCCTGTGATTTGTGGGCAGGCTCTGCTATTTATAAAGAAATCATCCAATTGCATCCTCTCTTGACCAGGACATGTCAGTTAGACAATTGTCTGGAGTGGAGCTTGGAAATATCCCCGTACAGCAATGCATATCCAAGTGTACGCGTCTTTAATGCGGCTAAGTTATTTCTAGAAGGAAATTGTAGTGAGTCATTTGATCAAGTGAACTTGCTCTGTGATTGGTTACTCTAGAATCTAGAAGATTAAGAACTGAATGACATGTGTTCCATGCATAAAGTTTAATAAAGCGACATTCCGTTCTTATCACCACCATACCTGATAAGACAAAATCCCCTCAGATAAGATATACATCATATGTATAAGCAGCTGAGGTTTCAACACGTGAAGAAATTGAGGATTTACTTCAATCTTATTTACAGAGACGAGTCATTCGAGTACTGCAAGTATTTCTCTGGCTTTCATCCCCTTCCAAAGGATCCCTTTATGGTAGTTCAATCCATATTCCTCTAGAAACCTAAGAAACCCTATACCCTTTTCAAGGTGACCAGTATATTTAACGAACTTACCCATTTGGAGATCTTAATGTATAAGAGTCCCAATAGGTGATTCGGTTTTCATGATCAATCTTCCCTGGTGAGGAAAGGTTACCTTAGGATCTTTCAAGGTTCTAGGTTAAGTAACTAATTTGAGTGCCTTTGAATTGGACTTTGACAAGAGAAACTAGTTTCCTTCGAAGTACTCTTAAAGTAAAGTGTACAAGTAGATTCCACAAATCCACAATGGTCATTCGAAAGTGACGCTTGGCAATAAAAGTAAGAACATACCTTCGAAGGACTCCTTTTCAAGGATTCCCTCAAAGCTAGTAAGAGTCATCATCCGAAGGAGTTTCCTGGGGATGAGCAAAGCGTACTTCGAGAGTTCTTTCAATAAGGACTCCTTTGAAGTCAATCGAATGTAAGGTCTAATGTGGGTGACAAACCCCTTATATCTATCATTCGAAGTAGACAGAAAAAGCCTTTAGTCATTTGAAAAGGGTGACTAACCCTTAGTTTATTTTGGGGTGACTAGCCCTTGACGAATTGACTATCTCAGGGTGGTTAGCCTCTGGTAAAGATATATATTAACCGCCTCTTCCTATAAGGTTTCCTTCACTGTAGGAGTTAACCTTTTAACCAGCGATTTAACCTTTGATCAGACTGAGGTGACCACAAATCTCTCAGGCCAAAAGACCATCAGTACTACTGATGTGGCCTAATGGGAGCGTGGGTCGCCGTTTCGGCGTTCACACACGGGAGATAGTAGAGTGCATATGCGGCTGTATCTTAAAAGCATACACATGCGTTTTAGGATTGTGCCGCATGTCCAAGGAGATTATTTAGGCCGCCAGATCATCAGTACTATGAGTGCTAGATTTTTATTTTTTATTTTTTCCTTCTATTACCCAATTGAGAATTGGATTTCTTTTTCATTGGGCCTTTGCTTAATGTCTATTGAACCATTTGATATATATTGTTGTGCCATTCTCTAATAACTTATACTATTAGAATAAGTGGTTATTTAACGTGGTAACAGAGGTGGAGGTCAAGTGTTCAAATCCCGAGGCATGTGTTTGTTTTTATTTTCATTTTTTATTTTTTATTTTGTATTTTCTCACGGATGTGTTGTTTCCATACAAGTTTGCTTACCTCAATGCCCTATGTTCTCTCATGGTTGTATTGTTTCGGTGTCCCATGGTTGTATTGTTTCGGTGCCCTATGTTCTCTCATGGTTGTATTGTTTCGGTGCGTGTGTTTGTTTCGGTGCCATGTGTTCTCCTATGGATGTATTGTTCCAATATGAGTGTGTGTTTGCTTCAGTGCCTTATGTTCTCACACAAATGTATTGTTCCCGTGCGGAGCCCACATGTGCAAAAGGGTATTGAACCTTTTGAAATACATTGTTGTACCCTTTTCTAATAGCTTAAGCTTTTAGAGTAAGCGGTTGTTTAATACCTTCCACCCTGTATATGGATCAAATAGAAAAAGAGGACAGTGCAGTCTTTGCAATAAAAAAGATCAAGAGATTATTACTAATGTACATGGATCAAATAGAAAAAGAGGACAGTGCAGTCTTTGCAATAGAAAAGATCAAGAGATTATTACTCTTTGTAGGGGTGTCATGAAGCAGCTGGAGAAAGAAAAAAAAAGTGTAATCGGTCATGTAAGTGTTGGGTTTGTGGAGCCTAAAATGGATATTTTTTGCCCCACGTTATTAAGTGTGTGATGCAAACCACTAGTCAAGCAACGCCCCTGACTTGGGTCCATTTTCTATCCCTGGCCTGTCAAATTTAAGTTTTCTTAAAGTTTCTCTCATCCTGTAAAATTTCAAAAATATTATAATAGATTTCTCGTGCACTCTGTAGACATAAGTAAGATCGTCGAATCACATTAAATATGTGTGTTCTTCTTCTTTTTATTTTCTTTATTCGTTGAATCTCAAAATCTGAGAATTCTTACCGATTTTATGAAATTGATATTCGTGTTGCGTTGATCTAATCCCAACAGTAAATACGTCCCATTCCCACCAAGAGAAGATCAAGAATGACCCAGGTGTAACGGAATATATAATTAAAGAAGGTGTAGCTGGTGAGGATTCCATCATCTTCCGAAGAAAGAAGAACCTTTGATGGATCCTCAACGATTTTGGGATCTGTAACTAACAATACGATTTTTTTTTTTTTTTTGTCAAATCAACAAAAAAGATAGGTTTGAATGTGGGAAAAAGGTAATCCTGCAAACCCGGTGGGGTTGATCTAGTGGTTGGGCACTAGATCCCAAGGTGGCTGTCTCGAGTGGAGGTGAAAGATCTCGAATTCGAGTCCCAGCACTTTAAAAAATCTCTTTGAGCCAACGATTTACCAATGCTCATCCATCGCGACAGTGATTAGTCCCTTGGTTGTCAGCTTTTGGGAGACACTGGGTCCTATGACAAAAAAAAAAAAAAAAAAGGTAATCCTGCATGACGAAGTCGTTCTTAGTTTTTATCCAAACAAGAAATAAAAGAAAGTCCTAGGCCAATCACTTTTGTTTATAGTGGAAGCATATGCGACCATGTATAGATAACTTTTTTGTTTTCTAGTTTTGATTTGTTCCATCTGTATTGGATTAAGGTCGGTGGATCTGAGTTAAGTGTGACTGGCTAGTAAGTGTCAATTTTGATCATCTCATCGCCTCTACATGAGAGGAATGTTAGTTAAGACTATCAACTGTCTTCCTAACTAATCTATTAAAGAAGCCAGAAAGGCTAATTAAATGGTAGATGGACCTTTTGTTTACCCGACTGTTTGACCAAGATCTATCAGCAGGAATTGGGACAACGAATTTTCAGGAATTTAGCTTTCAATCTAAGGTATACTTGCCATTGTTTGTTATAGATGGGGTCCATTCAGGTGTGTTTTCTGATCATCAACCGAGCCGCTGCCGCATGCCGATCCGGCCGGGTATGATTTAGTCATGCCAACTTCCCAGCTTGTGCAAGACAGTCTGTGGTACGACACGTTGTACATCTCCATATTTTTCATATTTTTATCATCCCAAAACCTAAGACGTTTTTCATATGTAAATTATGAGAAATTGGTAAACCCAGTTAGTTTGGATCTAAAAGTGCCAAGTTCAATCCGGTTCAGAGTCCAGTGGGACTAATTTAATACGGATTTAGTGGAAAATCTAAGTCCTAAGAAGAAGTTACACAAACACACAAATTTATGTGATTTGACAAATAAAGCCCTTGTGCCCACGGATGCACACCAGTCTACTACTCTCCAAAGCTTAAAAAACCGTTACAAAGATCATGAAAGTATGATAAATACTCTGTAAAGCTAAACTTAATATAAGTGAAATTACTATTATACCTCTCTAACACACCCTACAAGTTCAATGCCAAACTCACTCGGTCACAATGGTGGCTTAGATCATCAGTACTTTCCGGTTATCTCTGCAGCATTAGTCTCCATAGCAACACATATGACATATGTATTGAACCTGCTAGTAAGATTAAGGTTAGATCATCAGTACTTTCCGGTTATCTCTGTAGCATTAGTCTCCACATAGCAACACATATAACATATGTATTGCACCTGCTAGTAAGATTAAGGTCAAATGTGGATCATTATCAAACCATCCCTTGTTATTTAGCTTAGTCTACAATGAAGTTGTATTGAAATGGTTTTGGAGTGCTTAGTTGGGCAATCTTTGTTCCCTTGGGCGTTTATGTTCTGGTCTTATAAAATATAAACCTTAAGGTGGAACCTGAGTCTCATAAGACCTTGGTTCTCCCATAAAGTATGTAGCAACGTGAGTTCAAATTAGTTGAAAACGCGCGACATGACAATCGATTCGTCTCGGTATATCCTTTGCGAGGTGCTATGACGTAATCAAATTTTGCAAAAAAATAAATTTAACTTTATTGTTAGTGATCCTTACCAGAAAAAAAAAAAAAAAACTCTATTTCAAATAAAATTATATATCTATATATATATATATATATATATATATATATAATAGGGTCATTTGATAGATGAAAAGTCCAAACCCGGACCGATTAGGTTCATGTATGTGTATGTATGTATTGTATGTTATTGATGTATGGTCATGAGAAACACATGACTAATTTGATTTTGTATATAACTCGAATTCTTATTATAATTAATTTTAAGAAAAATAAGACAAACAATAGACGTATGTGAGCTATCATGGATCTTTCTTCAAACTATAACAAGCACGCATACATCTTGTGTTGTGTCATGGGACTGGGGCTGGTCGGGCCAGACGGGTCATCCGACCCATTGCCACCCCTAGTTAGGTTGTGTCATGGGCCATAAAACTCAAGCACGGCTCAATCATGTCGGGCCGGACAAGCATGCACCGGATCCGTTGTACACCTCCATTACCCTTATCTTTACGAAAGATTATTTATTTATTTTTGGTTAAAACTAATATCCAGATTTGTTTATTTATTTTTAGTTTTTTTTTTTTTTTTTTTTGTTGGATATTTATTTTTAGTTGGAAATAAGGGGTGGTAAGCGGTAGAGTGACCCCCGTCTGACCCGATCAGCCTAACCCATGATTGGACAGGCTTGGACAAGGGTAAGTAGCATGCAGAGTTGCGTCCGCAGGACTAAAAAAAGACGAAAAATTTATTTAAAAAAAAAAAAAAAAACTTAAAAGAAGAAAAATAAGGAAAAAAAGACATAAATGACCCTCTAACCTGTATTTTATTTCTCTTCATTGCTGCGTACTCCTTCCTTCTTCAACCCGAAAAGCTTCTTCATCTTTCTAAGAACCTTCTTCATGATTCCATCTTGTCTTTTCACAACCCCTTGAGGCTCCGACAGCTTCTTTTCTTCATCAACCTTTAACTGTTCGATAAAATAACCCACCGAAGCTCCGTTCTCATGGAAAGCTGTGACTAGCTTCGGATAGACCCAATCCATATGCTTCTTGAAGGAAATAAACTTTTTGTATAAAACCCCATTAAAAGCTAAGGATGAGGATGGATTTTCTGAGTAATATTCACAGATCTTCACATGACCTGTCATATAAAGATTGCAAGCCGTCAAGAAAACGTGGGCGCAGTCTCGAAAATGCTCTGTAACAAACTTTTCGAAATGCTTCGGAGGTTTCTGAAGAACGTACAACATCATCTTGCAAGATTTTACGAATACCTGCTGGTTATAATCCAAGGAAAACTTCTCCATACCAGGTTTTTTGGCCAAATTCCGAATAGTCGACAGGTTGAAGTAAGGCTTATCGTTGAATACAAGAACTTGTAACGAAACCAAGACTTCCAGAATAGTAGATTGTTGGGGATTCCACTTCTTGCCCGTCCAAGTGTTCAGAAGGCCTAAAAACACAAATCCAGATCCATACAAATTGGGATTCAGTTCAAGACCGTAAGAATGGTAATGTATCTTAGGGGGTTGATTTGGGTAATCTGCAGGGATTAAGATATCGAAGAAGAAGAGTCCGTAGTGGTAAGGAGTCCCCGCTGCTCCTATGATCACGGCTCTTAGTAAATCCATTCTACTTTCATAGCCTCGAACAAAGATCGTCTCTGGGAGATTCTCCTCAAGTATCTTCCATTCCTGCATGATTCTCTTCCTCATTGCTATGCTCAACTCAAGATTTCCATCCTCACCGGATCGAAACGACTTCGCAGTGAAGTAATGATCCGATTCATTGTCGGTAACCAAATCGAATCGTTTGAATGCTTTGGTTTCTTCTTCAATTTCTTTTATCATCATTCTCAAATCCCAGCTTTAAAATAATCTAAAAAGAAAATAAAAACAAAGTTCCATTAATTCATTCAAAAAGAAGAAGAAGAAAAATACATGTATGAACCCAAGTAGATGAAAGGATTCAACAGCCATATAATGTTGATTAAATTGTAGAATATGCAAAAACAGAGCAACTGTGTGCCGAACTTCTAGCCATACACAAACAAGAGAATCGAAGAGAAAATTAAGCGGAGAAATCGACTCTTACCTGTTGTTGTTGCAGACTTGGATGCTTAATGGTTTTGTTTGGGGAAGACGAACTGCACGAACGGGGGTTTTGATTTGGGGTTTTAAGCTAGGGTTTGTAGTAGGGCTTTTGGCTGTGTTTTCATGGGGGTTTTGAAGAGGCTTAACATGGATTTTTGTTGGGTTTAATGGGTAGGTTTTGCAGGTTCCAAACGGATTTTTGCAGAGATCGATTGAAGCAGGTTTAATGATGGTTTCGAATTGGGTTTTGAGAGAGCTTACCGATTTTTTTTCAACCAAAAAACTCAGATGGGGTTTTCTCTTAGGACGATCATGGAGGGTTTTCTTCTTACGATTTGCCTTCTCCATGGCTCTGCAATCTTCCACCCTTTTAAAGCCTCTGAGCATAACCGAATATCTCTCTCCTTCTCGATCTCAAACTCTTTTCTAGCTTTCTCTTTATCCCTATTTGACAAGAACTCCTCTTCGTCTTCGTGCATCTCTATCTCTATCTATTCTTTTTTTTTTTTTCTCATTTTTTCTTTTATTTAATTTAATTTTGATAAAATTACACTTGGACCTCATAAGTTTCGATCAGTTGCACTTAGATCCCTTGAAATTTGTTAAACTACAATTATCCTTTCTTATATGAAACCTCGGGTGATGAACTGATTTGAGGTGACGGTAGTGGTAGGAATGGTGTATTTGAGAGGAATAATTTTATATTTTATTAGAGATAAATCAGTCCACATTTTCTTAAGGTTTCATATAAAAAAGAGTAATTATCGTTTAACAAACCTCAAGGTCTAAGTGCAAGTTGTCGAAACCATTGTTAGCAAAACGTGAAATATCAAAAAACAGAAACGGAAAAAATATGTGTTTAATAAGATTTTAATTTTAAAAAACGTAATAAAAAAATAATCAAATAAACGAAAACATTAAAAATATGTTTAATAAATAATTCATGTTTAATAGGTATCTTATTCAAAAAAACGGGTTCAAAAACACGTCAATATATATATATATATATATATATATAAGTATTAATAATTAAATAATAATTTATTTTTTTGTTCGAACTTATTATAAAACCCTTTAACACAAAAATAAAGTTGTCGGCTAGCACGCATTTGTCATTAGAACTTCCAACGGACAATTTTTTTTTTTTTTTGTCAACTTTAAACATTAACTTTTTTAAACCTATTTTTTTTTTCAAAAAAATGTAAAAAACGCATTTTAAATGTTATCTAAAAAAAACGCTGCTTACAAAACGTTTTAAACTAAATTTTAAACATTTAAGCAATTAAACGAGTTTTTTTCAAAAAAATACCGTTTTAAACGGCGTTTTGCTAATAATCGAAACCGCATAGGTCAAATTGTTATTTATCCTTAAATTTTCTAACGAAATCTCAAATAAAAGAGATCCTCTCATGTTACAATTAAGTTACTTTGAGACCAATCAAAAGATGACACGTAAAATGAAAATGTCACATCATTATTGATCCTCTCAAGTTACGGTAAGCTATTAGCTGATTTGAAACAAATCAAGTTATGACAAACCTTAATTATATATTTTATTAGAGATAAATCCGTCCATCACCTCCTAAGTTTCATATAAAAAGGAGTAATTATTGTTTAACAAACCTCAAGTTCAAGTGTAATTTACCCTTGAATTTTCTAACGAAATTCCAAATAGAACGCGATCTCTCAACTTACAATTAAATAGATTTGAAACCTTGAAACTAATCAGAAGAAGACGACACGTAGAATGAAAATGTCACGTCATTATTAATCCTCTCAAGTTACAATTAGCTGTTAGTTGGTTTGAAACAAATCAGATTATGACACATGAGATAAAAATGTCATATTATTAATAATAAAATAATTTTGTATTTGAATTTTGGGCTTAAAATTTTTAAATATATTTTAATTAGATCTTTATCCCACGTGTCATAATTTGATTAGTTTCAAATTGGTGATCAAGAAATCTAATTAATCCCATTAAACACGTGGCGTTATCTAGTGCGCGTGCGTATATGTTTATTGGGTATAGCCGCATACACTGAATTATTCAATAAAGTTGTTATCTGCTATATAGTCACTTTTCACGTGCCAGTTATCAATAGCAGCTGCACATTGATTAGACCATTTGATAAAAATGTAATATTTGAAACGGCTCAGAGATATTTGACCGTCCTTATAACGAAGAAGGAAAGCTTCTTGGAGAAGCAACCTTTTTTGAAAATCAACTTATGGGGGAATGTCATGTGTCCAAAACCTAACAGACACGGGTTAACTGCCCTCAAAGTGATCAAAAGAATAAGAATTTACATACCTTATGGAACAGGATATTGCCTTCGGAATGATCGAAGGAATAAGGATTTCTCCATTCCTTCTAGAGGACATTATCCCTCTCGAAGGATAGATACAGGGGTATACAAACCCTATTAGACTCCTCAAACATATTAAACTTCAAATAAAACCTCGAAGTCACATCTATTCACTCCTAAGAAGAGACTTCGAATGATTTTATTTTTTTATTTCATATTTCAAAGGTAATTCCCTTGAATAGAGATCTTCGAGGGCACCTTTTATGCCTTCTAACTCAGAAGTCGCCCTCAGATCATAACTGTAGACTTCGAATGATGATTATTTATTATATATTTGTCTTGAAAGGACCACGAAGCAGATATGTTTCCTCCTGCTAAGGTGAATTCGAAGGCCAACCACCTCCAGATGGTGAATTCGAAGGCACACCACCTCCAGATGGTGAATTCGAAGGCCAACCACCTCCAAATGGTGAATTCGAAGGAGGTATATTTCCTTATACTATAGTGAACTCGAAGGCTAACCACCTCCAAATGGTGAATTCGAAGGAGGTATATTTCCTCCTACTAAAGTGAACTCAAAAGCTAACCACTTCTAGATGGTCAAATCGTCAAAGGTTAGTCACCCTAAAAAAAACTAAGGATTTTGTCCCTTTCGAAGGACAAAGATATGGGTACCCTCGAATGCACTCTTAAATGCATTCAAATTACAAATTTGAATTTGAATTCACTCTTATCCACCCTTAGGATTTGACTTCGAATAATATTTTGGATAAAATACTTTGACTTCAAAAAGCAAATAATCCCTACGGGAAAGAGCTTCAGAAGTCGAATTCACACTATCTTCCAGAAATAGTTCCTGAAGATGTTTTCCTACGTACTTTGAGAGACTTTCTCCCACTTTACTTTAAAGGACTTTGCAAGGGAACATATTTACTTCTGATTTCATTAAAGTTGAGGGCACTCGAATTGGTTACTGGAACTATAAATCTTAAAGGACTCCAAGATAAAGCCTTTCTTTACAAGGACTATTAGTCATGAAAACAAGTTTCATGCTGAGAAACTCCACTTCGAGTTCTCTATATAGGTAACTCGAGAAATTATTGATCACCTTGTAATTATAGAGTTATTTTGGTATCCTTCGAACGAAAATAGCCACCAAAGGGAGTTCCCTCGAGATATACAAATTAAGAAAGGTATTTATGGCATTTAAGTGACTCATTTACTTTAAAGTTGATTGAGATAGATTCCTCAGAATGAACAGCACGTAATAAAACCTTAGCTACTTATAATATATACTGTATAACTTATCTAAAGGGGGTTTTGTCTTATCTGGAATGGTGGAAAGAATGGAAACGTTGCTTTTAGATTGGTATGCATGCAACACATGTCATTCAATCCGTGTTCTTCTAGATCTAAAGCAACCTATCATAGAGCAAGTTTTAAAGTTTGAGTGACTCATCCTACTTTTTATAGAGAACTTAGGCGTGTTGAAAAACACGTGTCATTTAGGATATGTTTTAATGCGTGGGAATATTTATAAGCTCCTCTTTGGACACGTGACTGAATGACATTTGTCATAATTTGAGAGGCTAAATTCCCTATAAATAGCATAACGTATCCTCCATTAAAGGCAATCTGGAGAATCTCTGAAAATCTGAGAATTTTAGAGGTAGAAGACAACAATGAGTAAATGCATTGAAAGAAAAAGAGGAAAGTAAGTGTATTTCTCAATACATGTTATAGACTTCGAGTCACTCGAACTCTTGAGGTTTTCTTGCTCTAAGATATGCATTCTAACTGACTTATCAGATAGTTCAATATTCTTTTCTCTTGTCTCTTCTCTTCGTCTTATTCACATGTCATATTTGAGAAAGAACACTCTGGATAGAACGACTGTGCGACAGTTTAGGCTATCATAAGACCGGTTCCCTGAACTTATTTCTCTAGAAGGGTGATTGTATTGGTTTATATTATCTGTCAAAGATCTTTTTAATATATTGTCAATCACAAAACCCGCATCACCAAAATCAACTAACAGGTGATTGTAATTTGAGAGAATCCGAATCCTAATGATAAAGTGATTTTTTCCTCGATTTTTGTGCTTGCAAATTTTAAATATGTTTTAATTAGGTTTTTATCACACATGTCGTCCTCTGTTTGGTGTCAAATCAACTAACAGGTGATTGAAACTTGAGATGATCCGAATACATTCCAAATAATTTTGTTTGATTAAATTATTATTTTTTCTAATTAAAAGCTTTTTTTATTATTATACTCTCATTTTTATATAAAAGCCTAATCTAACTAAATCACATGTTGTTGATGCAGAAATTGTATCGTTTGACCTGCTTAAAAGGGGCGTAGATCGTAAACACGTGACGACGTCGTGTCTCAATCATTTCCTCGTTACCTAGAGTTGGATAAAGTCTTATTTGGGCACGTGGGACGTCCCAACCATCCGCCTAAACCGTCGCGCAGCCGTTCGGACGGCACTACGCTGTTCATTGACAAATGTATATAAAAAGAAGAGGGGAGAGCCAATCTAGATAACACAAAATCTTTTACGTGGTTCGGTAATATGCCTAGTCCACAGATATCGCCTCATAGGAGGTCTTTTCAACTATTTAGAAGTATAGAGAATATAATGACAACCCCAATCATACGGGGATAAAGAAGGAAATAAGAAATAAATGAGGAAGAGAAAGAAATTGAGAGATAGAAGGAAGTGAATGATTCTTTCTAATGTGAAGAAGGCTCAAGCATGAGGAAGTAGCCTTCTCTCTCTTCCTTCAGTTCTCCTTGTCGTCTTGTGATTTCCAGTTCCCTCTATCTTCCAAATCCTTCCAGATATCTTTGTTTTGTTCTGAAGTAGTCATTTTATAGCTTTGTTTTTACTTGACCTCTAAATAGACCTGGCATTCAAGTGACTTGGATTCCAAGTAGTCTTAGCCTGCAAGTGACTTGGCCCTGAAGTCATGAATGAAGATATGACATGTGGAAGGTGAGTCACATGTAGAAGGTGAGTGATAAGTGCGTAGCACTTGCACTTTTAGACCTACTACTCATGCCTATTAGTCTTAGAGCTATTCTTAAGTGAGAAAATTAATGCATTTCTGATATTTTTCCAGGCTTGGCAATGCTCGGGAGATTTCCTATTAAAGAAGGGTTGAATCTGACTTAAAGAGCTTAAGCTTTGCCAACCTCGTACAAGAGGAGGTCAAGCCTTGTATCCATGCATAGAGAAGCCAAGTTGCAAATTGAGCTACAACTTCAAAGAAGCCCCACACAAGCCCAAAGAAGCATAGAGAATTGAGCATTGAAGCCCCAACTTGAAGCTCAAAGGGAGTAGAGGAATCCCACTCAAATAGCCCAAGGAAGAATGTTGTCGGTAGCCTTGGCCGAAAGTCCAGTGTGCCCACTGACCCAGGCAAGCCACCGACTGTGCAGGATTAAGGCCCAATTTTGGAAACATGACCCAACGGTCGTGTTGTACATTATCTCTCAGCTCCGATTTTGGATTGACCTGATCTTTGGTGCGTTTGAAAGATGACACATAGCCCTACAATGTTGTATCTAATATCCATATTCCAATTCCAATATTTTCCAGGTCAAAATCGAGTCACAAGGGAGCTGTTATGGGCAGTCCGAAAATAAAGTCGAAAATACTTTTTTTTTTTGTGGAAACAAGAGTGGGCCAAACAGGCCTACGGGATTAGGGAATTTTAGGTTTTGTTAATGAAAGGAGAGCTGAATTAACTCAAAGGAAAGAAGGGAGAACAACTTTGGGGATTTAGGAAAAAAACGCAGAGAAGAGGAAAAACGCAAAAAAATGAGAAGATTAGAGGAGCGTTCGCGCAAGGCATGCGGATCGTCATCGGCACTTCGAATCCTTCATCGTCTATGATCGACTAGAGCTCCTGGCTAGGGTTTCAATGAAACCCTAGCCAAGTAACTCTTGGGTTTTATCATTCTTATTTAGGATTTTGATCTTTTTGTATGGATTGCATGACCTTGAGGATTGTTTTAATAACAACTGATTATAGGGTTTTATTTGATTTCTTGGAATGTATGTTGCATCTCTTGGAATATATCTTGCTTGAAATTAATATACACACATATTTAATTCTTGTAGTTTTAAATATGATGGTTGTGCAATGGTATTTATTTGAATGGAAAATTGCTAACTAGATAGTCCATGCTTAGAGATGACGAGTTGTCTTACAACCCTAATTTATAGTAGTTTAGTGTATACAACTCATGTCTATCGAAGATGGGTTATACTGTAATGCAATTCCCGTTATCATTCTTGGAAATTGGTGAGACTTGTAGTCAAAACCCAATTTAGCATACAGACTCATCAAAGCCCTAGGTCGGATTGATTGCGCAAAGTTAGGAGGTTAGTGGTTGATTTGAACCCCTAGACCTTTTCCCTTGACTAAATTTCTCACTTTTAACTCATTGCATTTTAATTCTTTCAGTCATTTAATTCCTATTTTTATTAAATCAATCAAAACCCTGTTTTGGACTAATTAGTTGTCAAGTGACTTAAACAAGTCAATCATCTCAATCCCTTAGGTACTGATGACCCCGGTTTTGTATGCATATATGTGGCACCATAACACACATGGCACCCTTTCATTTGAAACATATCATAGTGCTTTTCTAACCAATTTTGGGTATGTATAATGTTCATCGGCACTATTCATGCCAATCTCGGAGTTACTGTTCATCGGCACTATTCATGCCACTCCTGGGTTACTGTTCACGGGCACTCTCCATGCCAATCCCGGGTTACTGTTCACGGGCACTATCCATGCCAACCCCGGGTTTACTGTTCACCGGCACTCTTCATGTCACTCTCGGGGTTAATGTTCACATGCACTATTCATGTCAATCCCGGGTTACTGTTCACGGGCACTATTCATGCCACTCCCGAGTTACTGTTCATCGACACTGTTCATGCTGACCTTGAGTTTATTGCTCAAGAAAGCGGAGGTCTTGTCAAGTCCTTCAAAAGAGCAGACCTTGGGACTCTAATAAAGTCCGACTCCTTTTTTTTTTAGAGAAAAATGGGAGGTTTTGTCAAGTCTTTCAAAGGAACAAACCTTTGGACTCATAAAATAAAGCCGATTTCCTTTTCAGAGAAATGAGGGGGTCTCGACAAGTCTTTAAAAGGAGAAGGAGTAGAGGCAAAGAAGGGGGACTCCTGACTGGAGGAAGAAGAAGAGACACAGAGGGAGGGTCTCTGGACCACGAAAAACAGAGGAGGAGGAGATTTTCCTTTTTTGTTCTAGTCTCCATTCTTATTCTCGGATCTTGTAATATTTTTCATCATGTAAATCTCCATATTTTAATGAGAAGGAAAACGCCCAAAGGGCAACCCATGGACTTAGGCGCATTGGCCGAACCATGTAAATCGTGTCTTCATCTTCTTTTCTAGCATTTTTGCTTGTTGGATTGACATAGCGCCATCCGTACGGCCGGTTTTTCGGTTTAGGCGAATGGTTGGAACGACCTGGACCTAGAAGACCTTATCCACTTCAATTTTTAGCCGAAATCAAGCGATTATCGACTCAATCGGCCTAAATGTGTGTAAATGCTGATTATCTACCATTTTACTGATCAACAATACGATACCCTTGTACTTGCCGAGCTAGGATAGAACTCGTGCACTTGCCAGGTATTTTCATTTTGAAACATCAAAATATCTAATGAATGTAAATCTCATAAGAAGGTGAGTCACATAAAATATTTAATGCATGTAAATCTCATAATAGTCGGGTCGGACCAGGTTGGACCGAGTTTGGTCAGTTGGACCGGGTCAAACCAGACCCATGGTCCATAGATCAAGCAGGTATCAGTTAATTAAGTCATTGAATCATCAATGCTAATTCTAATTACAAGTAACCACCTAATCTCAAAACCATCCGAATTTGAAAACCTCACATTTTCTATATTTTTTTATGATTATTTCCACCTACTCTCCCACTTTAATTATTTGAAAGTGGTTTAGGAGTTCCGGCTGCTCCTACGATCACGGCTTTCAGTTCATATCCTCGAACGAAGATCGTCTCTGGAAGATTCTCCTCAAGTATCTTCCATTTCTGCATGATTTTCTTGCTCGTTGCTTTGCTGATCAACTCTCGATTTCCACCCTTACCAGATCGAATCGACTTCGCAACGTAATAATGGACTGATTTGTCGTCGGTAATCAAATCGAATCGTCTGAACACTTCAGTTTCTTCTTCAATTTCTTCTACTGATGAGTTCATCGTTCTCAATTTTTATGAAAACTATAATACCAGAGATTGATTGAAAGAAATGAAACTTTCTTTCTTGTTTTGATTTAACGTTGTCAAGGAGAAGTAAAACCTAAAACACGACGAGAGATAATCTTGCGATATTTTGGTGGAAGCTAGTTTAGGTTTAATTTTATAGATGGTAATGTGCCGGGTGATCTGCCCTACCAGTCCGGCCCAATGTTTGATCAGGTTTGTACTGATGATGAGTCAATTGATTCAATCCAATAATAAAATGACATCTGGCAAAGACAGTTAGGCTAATATATATTCCAAAGATTGTATACTTTGAACTCTGAATGTCTTTTCAAAAAACTACTTTCAATGAGAGAATATTTCTAAATATTTCGAAAGTAAGCTTATTTCAGGGGACTATTTTGATATTGATATATCTAAAGGTTTATTTGAAATAAACTTCAAACCTCATTTCAAAGTAAATGATTTTTGAAATGTTCAACAAATATAGCATACATTAGATTAGCCACCTCGAGAGGGCCAATTCGTCATCACAAGTTAAATCTCAAATGAGGTTGTTAACATACAATTGTATTTCGAAATGACCAACTTATTTTTTCAAAATCATATTTTTATCTTTCATGATAATCATAAGAATAGTTCGAAATCAACTTTCAAAGTAGTTACTCGAAATGATCATTATGAACACATAATGTTATGAATTATAAGGGAGCATTCCCTAATATTTATTACTCATCGAAATTAGTGAATTCGAGATTGTTCATTTAAAACATAGGGAGAAATAAATCTTAGACTTTCAAGAATGGAGAGCCAGAGAGATAAGTCTTATCAAGATCCTCGAAGATCTTGTAGCATTAAAGGACTTGAATCAATATAGAACAGTAATATATCATTACTTTTATAATGTTATTCTCATTAACTTAACCAAATGTTGTGAAAGCATTTATTGAAACATTACATATTGAATTAGATGTTTTGGATATTGAATATTCAAATCAAAACACATGTTCAGTCAAACGTCATCAATCTGTTCATGTAACGTTGCAAACGGTTAGATAATGAGTTTGAGGCTATAAAAGGTAGATGAGGTATCAGAAAGAGGGATCGAACCTCTAAACATTTTTGGACATCCTCTGAGAACTGCAGAGCTTTTGTCTGATATAACTCTCTTATCTGATCGTTAAGTTATGTATTGTCTTTTTGATCATTCCTGACTGATCTAACCCTTTTCTTCCCTATTTAATTCCACAAGGAAACCTTGCATTGGAACGGTCAACCTCTTGATTTAGGCCAATGCAAGAAAGTTTTGAATCCTTTGTTGCTCAGACCAATTTGGTTAATTGGCATTCTTTTTTTGTCAATTTACCAGTTTGTGCATCATCAGTACTGATGATGAGCCAATTTGGAAAGTGGTTCAATCCAATCATATTTTGACACGTGGCAAGGTCAATTGTGTAATTACATATCCAAAGACCGTATTTCGAATA
>JAUPMG010000011.1:11432750-11444391 GCA_031762675.1 Pachysandra terminalis
CATATTGCCGAACCACGTAAAATTGCTGTGTACTTCTCTGTATTGGCTCTCCCCCTTCTCCTTCCTCTTTCTTTATGCTTGTCGAGCACAGGCGTAGCGCCGTCCGAACGGTTGCGCGACGGTTTAGGCGAACAGTTAAGACGTCCCGCGTGCCCAGACAAGACCTTATCCAACCCCGGGCAGTGCGGAAGTGACCGACACGCGACGTCGTCACATGCTTGCACAGTTTACGCCCCTCTAAGCGGCTCGATCCCGATCGACGACTTAAAGCGAGTCAAGCAGCACAAATTCCGCATCAACAATTTTTAATGCATATATATATAACTATAATTGAATCTTAATTGGTTCAGTGTAGAACTATATATATTAGAGTTTTGTTTCGGTTTGATTGGGTTGAAGCCTTTGCAACCCAAAACCAACCCGATTTAATTCGATTTTATCCAAACCAAAATCGATTTGAGTCGGTTCGATTTTGGGTTTAACCGACTGAAGTTACACCCTAGTGGATATATAAGAATTTTGAGTCCTGATAAGAAGTTTGAGTCCTAGTAAGTTTCAAACTCATTGTAATATATATGATAATAAAGAATAACTAATTTCACTTCGAATCGAATTCTTATTATATAATTATTATTATTGTAAGAAAAGCAATACATAAACACAATAGACGTACATGGATCTTTCTTCAAAGTATTGCTCAATCAACTCACAGGGAAACATGGCAGAGATCGAAGAAGATGAAGTGGAAAAAAATTTCAAGTCCTTTAAGCAATTCGAAAGCGTTGAAGATCCTCCTTCAGATCATCACTATCTTTTAAAACATCACAATCTAAGGAATCAAGAAAGAAGCAATGTAGCGAAAGAGATTCATAAAGAGTGGAAGATCTTAATGCAGAAGAACAATCTACCTGAATCGATATCCGTTAGGGTTTACGAGAACAGAATGGATCTGATGAGAGCAGTCATTGTAGGATCAAACGATACTCCTTACGAGAACGGACTCTTCTTCTTCGACATACTCTTTCCTTCCAACTATCCAGATCGACCTCCCATGGTACACTTTCATTCTCATGGTCTTAGTCTAAACCCTAACTTGTACATTTCTGGGAGGATTTGTCTTAGTCTTCTGAATACTTGGTTTGGTTCTGAGAAAGAAAGTTGGATTCCAGGACAATCCACCATATTACAACTTCTTGTTTCTATTCAAGCATTGGTGTTGAATGATAAACCCTACTTCAACGAGTCTGCTGAATATCTCCCTTTTTTCCGGTTCCATAGAAAAGCATCATTCAACTATAAGAAGGAAGTATTCATCTTGTCATGCGAAGCCATGTTATTCACGCTTCGAACTCCACCGAAGAATTTTGAATATTTTGTTTTAGGGCATTTCAGAAAGCGTGCTCGCTTGATTCTATTGAAGTATAAAACTTTTTTGAATGGCCGTTCATCATCAAATATTATGATGGATCTTATATTATTCCGTCAGCTCGTCGAAGCGTTTGAAGCAAACGGAGCTTATTGTGAAATCAATGTAGAGAAGCCGGTGAAAAAGAGGTTAGTTGGAAAGAGGGTTTTGGATATATTGAGGATTAGTAGAGTGATTGATTATTTTAAGGGGTTTTAGTTGTGAATTGATCAGTTTTGATCGAAAGTCTTTTGTTAATTAGAGGTTTTAGTAAATATTGATTTTGATTTGCTTTTAAGACATTTTAAGTTATTGTTTCCCTTTCAATTAAGTGTGATTATTAATTGAAGATTGTTTTGTATTTATTTTGCGTAATCTTCTTCAACATTATAGCAGAAGCTCTGGTGATCTTCTTTTTCCATGAATTCAATCTTTATTTAGGTGAAATACATAAAAATCCTTGTACTGTGGCTTGATTTTTTACTTTTCCCTTTTTAATTTATTTATTTTTCTAAGATTATGTAACTCAATCTCAAGATTTGGATAGTCTTGTGCAAATCAATGGTTTTACACCAACTCCTTTAACTTGAACTTTTCTTGATTAATTAAGCTGCTTTTGCATTCTTTTTTGTCACTAAATCATCAAATAGATTGGATGATCATAGTGGAGAGTGGAGACTGTTACAAGTGCTTACTAACACCTCCCCATGTTTATAATCTCTTAGGATGTGTTTGGTAATGAACCATATGAACCTGAAATACTACTAGCACAGGAATCAGTGACACGTCAACTGCAAACTGTGACACGTCAACAGCAAGAGTCATTGCCACCTCAAGTGCCACGTCACTATGTATCTCCTAGATCCAAGGAGAGAGAGACGTTGGAAGAATCAAACCTAAAAGATGTTGGATGAAATGGGTTGTTGTCGTATTGGTAATATCTTACCTAGGAGATCCTAATATGAAGGAAAGAAAGAAACATTGGACACCTACCATCTAGGGAAAGAGCCGTTGAATATCTTTTGTCAAAGTCCCAGATAGTAGACTTTTTAGCAAGGTGTCATCTTTCCTCCATGCTTAATATGCTGGATTGATGACTTCTTTTTCATCAGCAGTAATGAATCTTGATGGTTCACTCTTCTCGGATGAGATGTGATCAAGGAGATTGATGTTCTCAATTAAATGGAAGCACTTGATCCTTCCAGGTGAGATAATTTTTCTCAGTTAATTTTGCTGTCACCATTGACGCTACTTGTATAATGACAACAATAGTAATGGACGTCATTGAAAAAGAGATGAACTAATTGATATGCACACTCAGACGTGTGTGGCTCTGATACCATAAAGAAAAACAATAAATTTATGTGAATAATAATCAACTAATGCAAGTCTCTCTAACTTCAACCCTGAGAATACATGGCACCACATTGTGGTTTTATTGAATACAAGGGGTAATCAGGTAAGGTAAGTTTTTCTTTCCTAGTAGGGTCTTCAAGGAATTCATTCTTTCTTTGTTGGTAAGACTCCAACGACTCCTCCTTGTCTAGGTGGCAAAGTCTCCAACGGCTCCTTTCCTTCCTTGATATCATGTCCTTCCTTTGATATCATTTCAACGGCTCTTTCCCGAGATGGTAGGTGTCCAATGGTTCTTTCGTTCTTTCATATTAGGATATCCTAAATAGGATATTACCAATACGACAACAACCATTTCATCCAACATCTTTTACGTTTGATTCTTCCAACGTCTCTCTCCTTGGATCTAGGAGATACAATGACGTGACATTTGAGGTGGCAATGACTTTTGCGGTTGACGTGTCACAATTTGCGGTTGACGTGTCACTGATTTCTGTGCTAGTAGTATTTCAGGTTCATATGGTTCATTATTTGGTTGGTTAGAAAGTTTGAATATGCAAACTTATCGACATCATTGGTACTCTTTGGATTGTTGCTTGTTTGACAGTTCTCCCAGTTTTGAGTTGGGGCGGTTTCGAGTTACTATGGCTGAAGCTTTAGAACTTTCAGACTCCCATTTCAAAGTTGCACGATGTACCACCTCTCATCGAATGAATGCATAGCATTCTTTTAAATCTAGAACTGGTTATTTGCATAAAATCTCTCCACGAACTTACTCAAACGTTGTATCCAATCCGGCAAGAAATATGTGCACCCTTAATCGTTCAATGAACTTTTGGTATGCAATGATATTATCAGGATCCTTCATGACAAATTTATCTCGATGATCTAATTCTCAGAGAACTCCGGTTAACTCTCCATAATATTCTGAGAGAGACTTTCCCCTTTGTGTGGCGGTGAATACTTTTTGATTCAAGGCGAAAACTTGCAACTCATCACTTTCATCATAGAAGGCTTTTGACAGAACAACACTCCAGATTTCGTAGGCAATGGATAAGTGTAAATAACGCTTCATAATTTCTGGAGTCATGGATATCAATAGCCATTTTTTCACTTTCGAATTTTCAGTATACCATTTTGTCATATCCATCTTCAGATTCTCCAGGTGGCTTCGTCTTACCGCGAATATAGGAGAGTTTCTCCCTTTCGGTGATATGCATCTCCATCAACTGTGACCAAACACCATAATTTGATTCAGTAAGAATGATTCCAGCATTAAAAATACCTTCGAATTCAACAAGAACCGATTTTGTTCCAGACGGTTCTGGCGTGTCGTTGGAGGGAGGCATCATGTTGGTGTTGTCGAGCGTGGTGATTCAGCGACGAGCATAGCGATCTGTGGTGGTCTGAGAACCAAGCTTTGATATCATCTTAAGATTTGGAACGATTCTCAGATCTAGAACGATTCTTCTTTTTTTTGTATTTCATCTTTTGAATGAGAACATTACATTACAACTTATAGAATCAAGCCTATCTGTGAATGAGAAAAGGGAATATACAATCCGAAAACATTCCAGAACAAATCCTACAATTGTACAATTGATTAAAGAAACAAATCGATCAATCATATAATCGTGCAATATGCTATCCTAAATGTAAACATCTTCAACAGAAGGTTCTTAGAAAGACGAAGAGACTTTTCAGGTTGAAGAAGGATGGACGCAGCAGTCAAAGAGTTCCACTTCTATCCACACCAAGATAGAGAAGAAAAAGATAATGCAGGTTAGAGTGTCATTCTCTGTCTTTTTTTAGGTCATTTTTTGCCTTTTTTTGTTGGTTTTGTGATACAATTAATGAGTCGAACAGTTTTTTTTTTTTTTCTTTTTGATAGAAATATGAGAGAACTGTTACTGAACTGAAGTCAAATTACAAAAAAATGAAGATTTCTTGTCTTCTTCAAGTTTCAGTACCAACCGAGGAGTTGTACAGAAAAGACTTATTGATGCAAATTTGATTAGAATTAGTTTATTTATTTAAATATTAATTATTTACTAGATTCAAAGGAAAATTTTACAAAGCAGTTGTATGTTACAAAGTAGAAGACCTCACATTACAAAGATTAATAACAATAAATAAGATGCTAGTGAAATATAATCAAGACCCTAAATTAGGAATTTAGTAATTAAGATGAACTTTAGATAATTCTCCACCAATCCATGGAACTTCAAGATTTAATCTTCCATTAGCTTTCCATTCAAAGTCTGCCTTCTTGCCATTCATAATAAACTCCTTAGGCTTCTCATTGGAAAAAGCCAAGAATTTTCCTGTCCCCTTAACCTTAATCTCTACTTTAATAAAAGCTCCATTGATGTCATACTCCAAGGATTCAATGGCTCCTCCACTGTTGAACATGTTCTCGAGGCCGATCGGAGCGAATTTAATCGTCCGGTTAAGTTTTCGTACCGGCGAGAATGTGAATATTTCGAACGTAGATGGTTGAAGAGTGAAGGCAACGCGTTCTTTCGAACTTAATAGACATAGTTCATCAGATTTGTTAAGGTAGACAGCGAATTGCTCCGTATCTCGGAATTTGGACGTCGAAGCCTTCTGCTCCCACTCGACATCGTCCGACGACAAAAAACCGGAGATTGGTTTGTAAGATTGAGGATAGGCCTTGCACTTATGCTCCTCTGGGTACCATCCTGCTCCTTGACAGTTAAATGCTCCCACCACACCACCAAACTGCATTCAGTAGTAGTAGCTATTAGTGTGTGTTCAAACTAAACTCACTAAGGCTGCGTTTCGCTCTGCTTATATAAGTGTTTCTTTCAGTTTATAGCGTATTAAAATAATTTTTCAATATTAAAAGTACGTTCGGTAACATTTAATAGGTAAGTGCTTACCCGGAAGCAGTAAAAGAAGGCTACCCATAAGGAGAAGTTGTTGAAAACAGCTTCTCTTATTACTTATGCGGGAAGCTATTTTTCAACTTTAGTAATTTTTTCATAATACCTATTTTACCCCTAAACTTCCATAAGCATTTAAATAAATATTATTTCTAAACTTTACTAATATTTTCATAATACATATTTTACCCCTAAACTTTCATAAGCACTTAAATAAATGTATTTACCAAATGCTATATTCTATAAGCAGTTTATTGTTGTTGTGGATAAGTACTCTCATTGAGCCACTTATCCAATGAGTGCTTATCAAAAAGCAAAAGCCGAGCGAAATGCAGTCTAAGGATGTGTTCGACCCGCCTTATACAAGTACTTATTTCAACTTATAATCTATTAAAGCACTTTTAAAAATTAAAATTGCGTTTGGTAACACCTAACGGGTAAGTGCTTACCCATGAGCAGTAGAGGAAGGCTACACATAAGGATAAGCTGCTAGAGTAGCTTCTCCTTATCGCTTATAAGGTAAGCTATTTCAAAACTTTAGTAATATTTCTATAATACCTATTTTCTTCATAAGCACTTAGTAAATGTATTCTTCAAACGCTATTTTCTTTAAGTAAGCAGCTTGTTGTTGTTGTGAATAAGTGCTCCTTTTGAGTCACTTATCCAATGAGTGCTTATCCAAAAGCACAAGCCGGGCCAAATGCAGCCTAAGAGACTTTGGAAACTCTAGAGATGCTTGGAAATTCGTGTATGCCATGGAGGAGAGAGAAAATAATTAAAAAGTGAAGAATGAAGTGAGGATTAATGGCTTCACAGCATCTAGAGGTGAGTGTATCTTCAATTCGGGAATGATTTGATGAAAATTTTGGAACAAACATACCTTATTTAGGTTCCAAATCTTGAGCGCAGTCTTTCCGTCAAATAAGGGGTTCTCAAAGAGACAATCTCTAGTCGGAAGAGCGTAATGTTGGCACCTAAGTATGGTGCCATCAGGTAATACAAGCTTCCTAAGAAGATCGAAATTATGGCGTCCAACCTTGTCGCTAACGTAAACGGGTCCTCCGCATATAGCCCTTGACCCGGCATGGAATTCCGCACATAGATGATCCGATTGGAACATGTCCCAATCGGGTTGTACGAACTGACCCTGCCAAATGCTGTTGTAGCTGCAATGGATCATGTGGACGCCTTGTAACCAGTAAACCCCCATCGGGTCTCCATTCGGGTCTTCAAACCAGAAGTCATCCCCTACAAGAGAAACACAAGCAGAATCAGTTTTAGTTCATCAAGAAAGTAGAGAAATATATTTGTCTTTCCATTAATTATCATTTTAAGAAGAATTTACCAACTCTGCCCATGGAAATCTGCTTTGTTGCCAAGAAAAAGAAGTCATTGCACTGCTCCATGCTCGCAATGAGCCCGTTTCCGTCAAAATTTTTCTTCAGAGACTCAGATAAACCGTTGTAGTATGCTTTGGCCAGCTGAACTCGACCACCATGGTCCTCGCTTACGTACTCTAGAGTCTATACAATACAACATTAAAGTAAGAGTGGAAGCTGTATTAATAAGGGGAGTTTTGGTATGATATACATGTTAATTGTTAAATTAAAAGAGAGAGAGAGAGAGAGAGAGAGAGGGTCTATCTTGGTCTGAGGATGTACAAATGGGTTGGGTCGTGCATGTCGACTCGGCCCAATACAATTTGATCTGTGTCCAGGCACGTCACAGCACGATAGGCGTTATAGTGATGTCGTGCTCGACTTGGGAATTATGTTCCACAGCACGGCACGACATCTTCCAGACACAATTGAGTACGAGCATGATTGGGTTTTTAGCCAAATTATGGAAAGTACAAAGCCTAACACGATACAGCATGGCATGATAATAATCGTGCCTTGTGCTATGCTGGGTTTGGGGGGCCTGAAATTAGGCACAATATGTCACTGATGGATAAATAATCAGGTCATGCCGTGTTGACTCATGGCACAAAAGGCATGAGCCTTATCGTTTTAAGCCAGCACTAAAGGCCCATTTGTACATCCCAAGATGTACCAAAACATCGAAATGATCCCAATTCATCTTACCATGTACCTTAATATCATTCAGAAACAGGATATATATGTTTTGCAGGTATGTGACGAGGGCATATCAACATCCTGGAGCGAAAATGATGAAACATCGACCGGAGCGTGTACGTATGGTACGTATGCACGTCACGATGATGTAAGGTTGGTTAGATACGTGACATGCGTAGATGCACGTCATGCATATATGCCATGATGATGATGTAGGTAATTTCGGAAGTAATGAAAAGTACTTACCTGAATGACATCCACTTTGACACCTGTAATCCCAATATCAGCTAGATAAGAATGCATGGCCTCATACAGTTGACCAGCTTGATCAGGATTGACCAGTCCAATCCCACCTTTAACCACCATAACCATCGCCAAATCATACATCGTCTTCTCCAAACCTTCAGCCATGGCAGCTTCTGTAACTTCTACATCCCAGCCTGTCGTCCCCGGCCTTACTCCTCCCCATGCTCCACACAAAGCATGCCATACATAAACATCATCCAAACCATGAAACTCCCCCTTCAAATCCTCCACAAGAGCCTTCAATCCTCCTCTCTTACCTCCCTCCTCTTTCAAGTACTCAATCACTCTGCCTTCAGGAAGTTGTAGGCTTGACTCACCTGTTAAAAAAGAAAGATAAAACGATGAAGAAGAAATCAAACATACAAAGATATAGATTTATGTGGTTTGGTAAATTGTGCTTATGTTTATGGAAAGTATGATAAATAACCTGTAATCAAGGTTAAACATAATAGAAGTAAAATTACAATTATATCCCGATTGCCTCACTAGCATTAGAGATAAGAACATCATCATCATCACCTGTTTTTTCCTCAAGTTTCTTCTTCGCCACTGCAAGTCCCACCATTTCTTTGAACAACTTATCGTGCTTGTCCTGATCGAAGTCTGGTGCGTCCGGCCTCAACATGGTTCCGGCTTGGTACTTCGCAAACTTCTCGTTCTCCTTGAACCTATAGAGCCTGCAAAGCATTTGCGACCCGAGTCCGGATAGATCTTTCGAGTCCTCTAATGGATTCTCGTGGTCCATGTTTATGCTCTGCCATCCATCATCGATGATTAAGAACCTTGGAGGTAACCCGTTACCGGCCAAGCTCTTAACTCCATTCCATACACCAACAGGCTCTACTGTTAAATAAAAAGCATCCCATGTACACCAACCGAACTTATCGATAATTCTTGGAGGTTTCTTCTCTTCCAGTAGTCTAAACGTGCCCAAATGAACACGAATTGCAGCGAAAGCGTCGTTCATTAGATCAAAAGGGTTGTCTCCCACATGGAGATAAGAACAGGAGGAGAAAGACTTGGCTTTGATCTTGGTCGAACCACTCTCTACAGATAGAATCACAGTTTCGTTGATTCCAGGATGGATTGCTGATCGAAAGCTTCCTTCTATTAATGGAAGAATAAGTACATAGGAGTTCAATTCAGGAACATGGAGAAGGACCAATTGGGTCTCCATTTGTAGGTCGGACCCGTTCGAACCCACCCACATGGTGGACCACCAGGTCTTGAACCGGAAAATGCTCATGAATTTCCGATCAATGAGCTTACCGATGGGGTTCAAGAGGCGGTCGAGCGGTTCGTTTACGGAAAAACCCAGAAAGGAGCTGCTTATTGATTGGGAGTGAACAGATTTTAATAGGTAAGGAGGAGGAGGAGTATCGTCCTCAGATGAATGAGGAATCGAAGAGAAGCTAGAGAGTGTTACGTTACTGGGAACTTCTGAGAGAAGGGTGACTCCATCTACAGAGATTTTTCTATCTGGGGTTAGAGTGAATCTTGAATTCGAAGTTGGTTCTTCAAGAGATTTGACTTGCAGAGATTCTGATACTAAATTTGGAGGCGCCATGATAAAACAAGAAAGAAGAAGAAGAAGATCAATGGAGACGGAGAGAAATGGATGTAAGCGAGAGTCTTCTCTGATAGTAAGATAGATTAGACTGGTAGGTATGTAGTACAATAGTTGAGAAGATGAGGAGGTCGGTGAGAGAGAAATAGAGATATTTTGAGAAACTATAATAGTTTGAGATATTTTGAGAAACTATGATAGTTTTGGAATTTGAATGGAGGGAAAGTATGATCAGAGAAATGCCTATTTGTAGGAAAAATTCATAAAAACAACGATTGAGATTATAAGCTTTTTTGTAAAACAGTTGCAGAATTACGCGCCCTTCCATGCCGGTGACGTGTCCAAATAAAACATTTGGTAATTTGACCAGAGGGTGACTTAGAACTTAAGTTACTAAATTACCCCTAATTAGAGAGTGGATAAACCTCAGAAGTCGGCGAGATCTTTTGTTTCTTTCTTGGCTGGATTTACTTTTTCCAATCCTTAGCTATAATAAAAAAAATAAAAATGAAAAGGCTTAGTATGCATATCATCATGAATGCATGCATCTACAGGCTACTTACATAACATGGATGGTTGATATATCATATGTAGGCTCAGTCTCTTGTCACGATTAATAAGGGCAGTAAGTTGGACCGGCCGGTTCAAAGCACATTCAACCCAAGCCAAATAAAAACCTGAATTTTTAATTTGGATTTGGGTTTGGTCGAGGCTCACTTTTGAGCCTAGGATTCGGTTCGGGCTGAAGTTTGTACAGCCCAAAACCCGACCCAAATCATGTTATATTAACTTTGCATAAATATAAATTCCGGCCTTCTTTGTTATAGCTTATGTTTTAGCCTTTTCGGTCCACCTTAGGGATGTACATGTGGGCCATGGTGTCGGCCCAGCACGAACTTTTTTGTGCCAAATGTGCTTCATGTTGGGCACGACACAACACAATTATTTATCAAGTCGTGTCCTGCCGTGCCTAATTTTTGGGTCTCAGACCCGTCACGACACACGGCACGATCATTATCGTGCTGAGTCGGGCCATGCCGGATTGGGCTTCATACTTTGCCTATAAATTGAGTAAAAATGAATTGTGCCCATGCCTAATTGTGCATGGGGCGTGCCTGTGCCATGGGTCATAAACCTTAGGCTCGGAACAACACGAGCTATGTCTTGCCTGGGCTTGGCTCAAATCATGTTGGGCCTAGCCGATACTCATAGCCCAGCACATCTCAAGATTCCTAGTCCATCCTATATATATATATATATATATAATGCATATGTAATGTTATTTACTTTTAACTTTATTTTAGCCTTTTCATTTAATCTAGACCGGTCCAAACCCAGCTTGAAACTCAATGATTGAATTTGGGCTGGGTTCGAGCTTAATATGTTCGGGTTCCTCCTCAATGTTGGATTCAGGCTCAATCAGCCTTGCAAGCACGAACCACTGGACTAAGCAACTGACGAGAAGAGACGATCGTCCTCATTTTGTAATTATACAGAACATTGGTGGCATTTTTGTGACACAAAGACAAGTTCCACACCACGTTCAAACCAGTAGACTCGAACCTGACCCAGAAACCCTCTGCAGTTCTCGGCGATCTAAAACTTTGAACCTCTTATCAGCCATGGCGGACTCTTTCCAGAAAACCAAACCCTAGCTAGGAGTTTCTCTTTCACTCGCTCAGTATCACCAGAACAGAAACAAATTCGATGAAGAAACAAACAGATATTCTGCCATTTCTGAGAGCTATGAAATCCTTTTCTCGCCCTTCTCTCTTCCTCTTCATCCTCACCTTGCTTTCCTTGCAATCTGAGTCTGCGCCCCAAGCTTTCCGTCGAGATCCAGGACACGCTCAGTGGCATCACGGCGCCTTCCACGATGTCAAAGATAGCGTCCGATCTGATGTCCGGCAAATGCTCCATTCACGCGCTGAGGTTATTCGTTTCTCCATTCGCTCTTTGTTTCAGTCAAATCTTACTTCCTCATAATCGAGCGATCCAATTCATGATATTCTAAAAATCTGAAGTAAAT
>JAUPMG010000011.1:11444491-11457904 GCA_031762675.1 Pachysandra terminalis
AAGGAGGGGTTTACCTTGAAATCCATTAAGGTATATAGCTACAGTACCAATCCGAGTGCCTTCTACTTGGATGAATTCAGACGTTGACAGGTGAATTCCTAAAGGTAAAGAGAGAGGACATTCTCAAGTCCGGGTGAGACCAGTCTTTCAGGAAGTACGTCTGAAGATGGTGTGCTTTCAACTTCTAAAGCTCTTTCCACTGAGGATTAGCTTTCTGGAAGTGAAAGTCTCAAGATATGGCTCGAAGTCAGTTCATGAGAATGAATGAAGGTGACTTCGAGCCCCAGTTGGTAAGTCGGATGCATAAAAGACAGCATTCGATGGGGTAAACCCAAATCTGCGTCCTCCGAGGGAGCACGGAATCCGCAGTCTTTTTGGGGTGACAAACCCTTGACGAGTTGACCCTCTCGAGGTGGTTTTCCTAGAAGGGACTTCCTTCGGAATTGTCCGTCGAAGTTGTTGTCCTTCGGAAATGTCCGTCGAGGTTGTCCCTCGGGTTTGTCCATCGAGGTTGTCCCTCGGGTATGTCCGTCGAGGTTGTCCCTCAGATATGAATATACCTACCTTGTGATCCTTCAAGACATACAGAATAGTCCTTTGAAGTCTATGGATATGATCCAAGCATGACTCCCGAGTTAGAAGGTACAAAAAATTCCCCCGAGGGCCCTTTCTTGCATAAAAATACCTTCAAAACATAAAGGTATGGAATAAAATCACTCGAAATCTGTTTTAGGGAGTAAGTAGATGTGACTTCAAGGATCCATTGAGATTATGACTATTTGAGGAGTTCGTTAGGGATAGCATGCCCCTAAAGTCATCCTCCGAGTAAAGTAAGGTCCGCCGAGGGAAGAGTAAGATTCTCCTTCCCTCGGGTGCCCAGAAGGCAATACGCCGTGGGAACATAAGTCCTTGGTCCTTTGAAAACTTCAGAAGGAAAGAAGGAATGTGTTTGTTGGGTTTGTGACACATGGTGTCCCCCCATAAGCTGGAATTCAAAAAGGTAGCTTCCTTGAGAAGCTATCGCCTTTTTTTCTGGTGATAAGAACGGTCATATATCTCTCTGACGTTTCAAATCTTGCTTTTCACCAAAACGGTCTAATCATTGTACGCAGCTGTTGACAGCTGGCACGTGAAAGGGATGGCTGTACAGCCTTTTCAGCTTTATTGAATGATTCAGTGTATGCGGCTAGACCCAAAACGCGTACACGCGCTCGTAATCGAGCGCCGCGTGTAAAGTGAGGTTAAATTAGCCTGCCTGATCAACAATATATAACCTAAGTTAACTGAGAGTACACGTACGTGGAGAAGGGGTTCATCAAATATGCTTCTGTGAGTTACTTGCTTCATTCAAACAAACATCAAGATTGTTGCACTTCAAGTTCATTTGTAACATCTATTTGTTGTCTAATTATACTCTGTACATTCGACAGATTGTGCATCTTATGCAAAAAACCAAACATGGATTCAAGGATATCAAAAGGGGTACGAGATTCAACAAAAATAAACGTTTTGCACCTTTCGTGAAGTTGAATATTCAACCATCCTAATTTGTAAATATACGCATAAATTATTCGATTAGAAACCAGTCTTTGTTTCATCAAGGACTCCACCAATACCTAAAAAAAAAAAAAGACAATACCTCATTCTCCGACATGTATTTGTTCCTTTGCTCATTAACACGAGAATCAACCATATATTGTGCGCTATGGTTCTTGTTCAACCCTTGACTTCTCCGTTCAATTCCAACATATTTTGTCTTTCGAGAAGCACAAGCTGGTGGTGCTTGCCAATCTTATATAGCACCTGGAAACAAGAATGACTTGCCATCAGATTTTTATATGTTCTTAGACATCCTTGGCACATTCTCTTTTTTCTTTGGTAAAAATGAAAACTATATTAACAGAAAACAAATTTCTACAGAAGCAAATGCAATGTAGTTCCAAGCTATTTCACAAAAATCTCTTGGATAATCTGATATATACACACTACAATCAGATAAAGTATTGCACTTTCAGCCAGAGAATCAATAGCTCGTCATCTTCCATGTTCATGATGCCTGCAAAAACATCACACAGAAACAGGAATTTCAAAGAAAACAATGTCTATGTTATTACAAAGAAAGGTCCAGTGCAAGGGGAGTGTAACAAAGACCTTGTCACCCCACTGTACATCGAAGCTCCCCTCGAGAATCTGTTGCTCTTCCTGCAAAGAAGCGGATAACTAATGAGATGTAGTACCGAATGTAATCACAATCACGTTAACAGAACAAACAGAGCCAAGTTTTATTACCTTCTCAAGTGAGAAACATATTCTTGCCTGCTCATATTCTTCATTTCCTTGAGTTCTTCTTGGTAATTCTCCAACTTCCATGAAAGAACCAAGTCTGAATTTCAACAACAAGAGAGCAAGCACTTACGTATTAAACCGAATATATAATTGAAATGCATGAGCAGGAGCCGGAGCCGGATTTTCTCAAGCTTTCCAAAGTAGCACAATTTACAAATGAGCAGATGATACGACCAAGATGTGCGACTGTTTACATGATATAATCATCTATCGTACATTGATCTTTTCCCGTTATCTGACAAAAACTGCAAAATCCAGGAAACGCTTAGAGATACCCCACAAATCAAACAGAAATCTGTAGCCAAAGTCGGTGGAAATAGCGAGTATTCTCTGTGAAATACCTGAATACGCCTCTTGGATTTGCTGAAAACGCTGTTTGGATTCTCCGCGCGACCGTCAGATTTCTTATACACTTGTCGGGATGCCATTTCTTGAAACCACAAATAAATAAATAAATTCAGTTTTAAGAAATATGTAAACATGAAAGAAATATTAAAACAAACACCAAAGAAAAATAAGGAAAAATAGATTTACCAGAGCGAGCTTACGATAAGCACAACAAATTTCTGCAGTAGAAGCATCTTTGCGGACCTCGATGATGAATTTGTAGGAGGAAGTGGAACTCTTACTGTTGGATTCAACGTCCTGATCTGACATCTTGCCGTTGTGGGAAGGGTATGATTGGAACATAAGTTTTAATTTAGCAGTAATTTTCTTTCATTTTTGTTACAGGAAGGAGGAGAGGGAGGAAGAAGAAAGAAGAAGAAGAAAGAACATAGGATGGTTGGGTTGGGTTGGGTTGAGTTGGGGTCGTTTTGTTCATATATAGTATAAATCAGAACTAAAATGGTTGGGTCGGGTTGAGTTGGGCTGTCATTAGACTTTGAGAAGCTTCCAGAAGTTTTATTTAATATTAAATTGCTAATGAACTTCCATAGTTACCGATTTTCTTCTCAAGGGGATCACTGGATCTGGATTCTATCCCGGCTCCTGCGCTGAATTTGTTTTACTTTAGGATAGAGAGATAAGGCAAGGAATGGCAAAGACGTCAGGTTCGGGGTGTGTGGGAGACGAACCGATTGGAAGAGAAAGGGTTTTAACATTAAAGACAGAGTTAGATTTATAGTGTTAATTGTCAGTTATTAAGTAATTAAATTTATTAAAATACCCTTTTATAGAAACGAGGGTAATATTATTTTTAGTAATTTTACATAAAAAATAAGGATAAGAATGAAAATAAAATGGTGTTTAAAAAATCACTCTTTTTGTTTAGTAAAAAAATTGAAAGCAAATGATCAAAAAATCATAAAAAAAACATTAAATTACAAAACAATTAAACAATCTTTTATTATAAGATTTTTATTACTAAAAACAAAAGAGTACATTAAAACAATTAATAACCAAAAACCATCGAAAAAAAATAAGAACTTAAAAAATTCGTTCAACTTTTAAAAGTAGTATGATTCAAACCCAGCCTGAAACTCAATGACTTGAGTTTGAGCTGGGTTCGAGCTTAATATGTCTGGGTTCAATTCTGATCGGACTAGGTTCGGACGAATTGACTATAAATTGGGCAAAACTAAATAAAACCCGACCCAACTCATCAGCCTCCTCAATGTTGGATCAGGTTCAATCAGACTTGCAAGCTTGAACCCGTGAACTACCGTGAGTCCGTGACACAAGACAAGCACCAACCACATTCAAATCAGTAGACTCGAACCCAACTCAGAAATCCTCTGCTGTTTTCAGCGATCTAAGGCTTTGAATCTCTATCAGCCATGGCGGACTCTTACCAGAAGACCGAACCCTAGGAGCTTCCCCTTCACTCGTTCAGTATCACCAGAACGGAAAAAAATGCGATGAAGAGAAAAGCAGATATTCTACCATTTCTGAGATCTATGAAATCATTTTCTCTCTTTTCTCTCTTCATTCTCATCCTCAGCTTGCTTTCCTTGCAATCTGAGTCTGTGCCTCAAGCTTTTCGTCGAGATCCAGGACACGCTCAGTGGCACCACGGCGCCTTCCACGATGTCAAAGATAGCGTCCGATCTGATGTCCGGCAAATGCTCCATTCACGAGCTGAGGTTATTCGTTTCTCCATTCTCTCTTTGTTTTAGTCAAATCTTACTTTCTCATATTGTTTCTCGAGTGATCCAATTCATAATATTCTGAAAATTTGTAGTAATATGTTGCCATCATCAGCGTCACATTTAGTGTGCTTTCTTCTACTTATTTTTAATATCACAATTCGACAATGAAATTTGCGATTTCGGGTTAAATACAGTCAAATCTCACTTCCTCATTTTGTTTATCGAGATCCAATTCATAATCGTCTGAAAATTTGTAGTGGATTTACTCTGCTTCTTCCTACTTAGATTTAATATCACAATGGGATTAATATACTTGCATTGACGATGAAATTTGCTATTTCGGGTTAATTACAGTAAAGTTAATAACAATGATTGTCTTTATGTATCTGAGCTTGTGTTTGGTAATCATTGGGTTCTTGATCCAAAGTAGAGAAGGAGAACAATTGATAATGTATATAAGTATCTTGCAGGTTCCATTCCAGGTCCCGCTCGAAGTTAATGTAGTGCTTATTGGATTCAATGGTGATGGGGGTTACAGATTCACAGTGGATTCACATAAGCTAGAAGAGTTTCTGAGAATCAGCTTCCCTTCTCACAGACCCGCGTGCATGGAGACTGGCGAGCCACTTGATATTGAACATCATATCGTCTACAACGCATTTCCAGTATGCTTACATTGGACAATTTACTACTTTTTCCTTGATTTCTTCTGCTTAGTGGGTTCAATTTCACTGTTTCGGGAGTTGAAATATATGCGCTTCTTTATTTTTATAGCATGATCGTCAATATGGTTTCCCACATATGTGTCAAGTGGTATTTAAAAGCATTGATAAGCAGTGTTTCTGTTCATTTTATTTGAGGTGGTCATTCTTGTATCTAACCAGTGTAGTATATTGGTACCTTAAGGGGGTGATATGATGCTGACATTATAGAAAAACTTATCTGTTTCAATCTCAGGATTTAATATTAATGTCACCTTTTATTTGCATGTAGAAGCCAGGGATTTTTTTTTTTTTTTTCACTTTCTTTTATATTAAGCATTATCTTTTTTCAATGGAGATGGACAATCCAAAGTTTACTTGGAACATTCTAACGTAGAAGCTTGGAATATGAACTCTATGATTTTATTTTTTATCAGTAAACATATCATTATATTAATGTGGCACAAAGAGCAAAGCTATACAGTAAATGTGCTGTACAAATGCTATGCAAAAACCCCAAATGTGGCACAAAGGACAAATCATTATATAAACTTTATGATTGAGAACAAGAAGCATAGGATTTTGACATTTTGTTTGGGTTTCGTTGAGGTTTTGGTAATAGCTGGAATGAAGTTAAGTAAAAGACTTTACACATCTACGTGGCTATTTTAGAAGCAGCAATATTTACTTATACAGAAGGTTCACCATGTCGATGTCGATGTCGCCTGAAATTTCGCCATGTGGCTCTGGCGACATGTCACCGACATGGAGGAAATGTGGGGAAACCATGGGTTTTTGATGGATTTTTTGCCCCAAACTTTAAACATATGTAATTAAGGCCTAAATGCATCCAATTATCCAAATGCAAAAAAATGCCTATACATTAAAAGTCATTACTTGAGGGGGGTTAACTTACATGATTTCGGGTCTGTAAGTGGTAAAAAATATGCTATATGTAATTAAGCCAAACTAAAAGTGAATGTAAGTCGAACTAAAAGATACATAAAACTAGAAATTAAGTGTCATATCCATCAGGGAAAAAAGGGAAATCTGGGGGAAATGATGGAAAACTATGGGGAAATGTGGGGTTTTTGATGAGTTTCCCCCCCAAGTTTTAAACAACCCTAATTAGTGTCTAAATACATCACAATACAACAAAAAATGCAAAAACTAATGTCGTCATATTAAGGGACATTGCTTGAGGGAGGTTCTCCTACTCGCTGTGTTAAAATTGATGTAATATGATCTACTTAAGCTATGTCCTCATGCATTCCACATCTCACAACTAAAAGTACATGAAAATAAGCAAATAAGATACATACCATACCAATTTTAAATCATAATTTCAAAAAACTTCAATCTTTTTTTAGCAGAATAGTTAAACAGTTTCATAGTTAATATTTACTAACATACAATATTTATTTCAATTTTTTCATTTTTTTTCAAAAAAAGTAAAATTTTCCCCCATGTCGACCAAACCAAGGTAAAATCGATTTACACCCTCGTTTCGTGTCACCAATTTCCAAATCGGCAACATGTCACCCGACATGTCGCCGACATTGCAATCACTGCTTATACATATGTATGTTTGTATATTGATGTGTGTGTGTGTGTGTGTGAGGGGGGCGAGGGGCTTTTAGGATATGGATGTCGGATTGACCCAAAAAAAAAATCTTGAATTGGTAATATGCTAAGCAGAGAAAACATCAATCAGATGCTTTCCTGTTATTCGCCATTAATCTTGGACTTCTTAGTAGGACTTAAAAAAAAATATTAACTTGGCTGTGAACCATGTTTATGGTGCAAGTTCTAAAATTATGCAATTGCCTCTCTCTCTCTCTCTCTCTCTCTCTCTCTCTCTCTCTCTCTCTCTCTCTCTCTCTCTCTCTCTCTCTCTCCCTCCCTCCCTCCCTCCCTCTCATCTTTTTCTGCATACTTCTTCATACTGCTGTTATTTGTATATTTAAGTTTTGATTCTTTTAATCATTGTTATGTATTTGACTCGTCAGAGATTAAATTACAATGAATAGTCTTGAGTGTAATCAAACTAAAGTGTGAAGGATAATCTTCCTCCTGCACCTCAACACCCTTCTGCTCTTTTTCCTAATTTCACTCTGCCAAATGTTATAACTGTTGCTCTTCATATGTGAGATCAGATGACCAGATTTTCCTCTAAAATGCACCCTCATATGCAGATTTTCAATCGTACTGATCAAGCTTTTATATTATGCATCATTTTTAAGTATCATTTTTTTGACCAATTTTTATTAGGAAACTATATCTGTTATGGATAAAGAAAATTTGTATTTATGGATGTTGAAACCTGAACCTGATTGTATATTCTTGTTGCTTTCGAAGCGGTTATATCATCATGATTATCCAGCCACAAAATTGTTATAGAACCATGATGTTTCTTGGACGAAATCAAGCTTATCCTAGGATTTTTTATTTTTTTTCTTTCTTTATTTATTTTTCTTTTTAAAGATGAGATTAGTACTAGGTAGTGATCAATCTGAGGAAATGCAGATGAATACTAAAGTATGCCTTTTATCTATATGTTTCTTCTTAATATAGGCCGGGCAGCCAGAATTAATAGCATTGGAGAAGGCACTAAAGGAGACCATGGTTCCTACTGGGACTGCTAGAGAGGTAACTTCCATTTTAAATATCAATTATATTGTGCTGTTCTGAACTGCTTTCTTTCTTACATTTTGTCCCTTGAAAGAGTTATAAGTACCATTTCTTCATATGAATGAAAAAAATTCACTTTCAACTCTTAAGAGTGAATATGGAAGGGTGGTGCCTCTGTTTGAGGTGGATGCTGTGGTCGTGGAGCCAATATTTCAGAAGTTGTATTCCTATACATTTGACATGGATCATGGGGCATATTCAGCAACAGAGATGGATAGGCCTGTGCCAAGTGCAATATTTGTTGTCAATTTTGATAAGGTATTCATATTTATCACTCAATGCTGTCTCCTCTTTTAATGTAATCACCATGCTTCTGGACCTAGTGACTATTAGAATTTTTCTGGCATCTTGGTAATCTTTCTGTTTTTTCCCCTTCATGTTTTCTCAAAATCCTCTATATCATACAATTGTGATTAGTGTTGCCGGCTCTACTTTTGCAGGTCAGAATAGATCCTAGGAACAAGGAAATTGATCTTGACAGTTTAATGTATGGCAAAATATCAGAGCTTACAGAGGAAGATATGAAAAAACAAGAGGGAGACTACATTTATCGGTACCGTTACAATGGAGGAGGTGCTTCTCAAGTCTGGCTGGGCTCTGGCAGGTATAACTGAGATAGTCATGTACTAGGGGTGAATGTGATTGGAATTGATTAATTGGATTTCATCTCTCGTCTGTGTAGAGACAACAAATTTATTTACTCAAAAATTCCAATGCTGGTCAAACAATTCTATATTTTGTGACAAAAAAAATAAAAATAAAAGCCAAAAAATCTGGACTGTTATTGTTTCAAAGGAACATCAAAACTGACACTGCTTATGCATCTTGTAATCATGACCATTAAAATCCAATTTACACTATCTTTACTTATATTGGTAAAAAATAATAAAAAAGATAAAGGGCTCCAAAATGAATATACTTATATCAATATCTAAAGGAAAACATGAATTGTTTGTAAAGTTGGGTGTTTTCATTTGATTTTTTTTTTATCATTGTTATTTTCTTCTCTAATAGAAATGTGAACAATTATGATTGCATTGGTAACTCTCAAAAGCTACAGTAAGAAAATGACATTATCGCTCGACCATTAGTTGCATAGTTTTAAATGCTCATGTTATCAGTAATTTGTGCTATCTGGGGAGAATGTGCGCTATGCACCTCCCTATATGGGTGTTCTTGCCTTTTAATAATACGAGATGGTATAATGTAATGTATACCAAAAAAAAAATTTTGTATTTGTGAAAAGATTCAAGTATCCCTTAAAAAGGCATGTGGCACCACCATTATTGTTTGTCTGCTTAACACAGACAGCACAAGCAATACCAAGCACAGGGATCTACTACCAGTTGCCCCTCCTGCAAGCAATTCCTGGCCTCATTCATTAGGCTGTTTGTGCTGGATTTGAATAAGCCTATAAAACAAGAAATAAGGACTCTAAGGCTTCATTTTGTATGGCTTTTTACGTATCTGATTGAATTCGTAGTTCTTATATAGGCTTCTTTTTTCAAGCTCGCTGTGTTCAAGGGATCTCTTTACTTCGAGCGAACACTCACCTGTTTATGTGTGTATAAGGTTCTGTGTTTGGACAAAGCAGGTTTAGTTTCTGAGACATGGGTTTTTCTTCCCTGGGGAAACCTGTGTTGGCCAATTGAGACTGTCTGACTGACAGGGTGGCATATGTATTGGTGGCATGTTAGCAATCCTTTCGAGTTTTGACAACATAAACCCAAGGTTAAAGTTTTGCTTGTAGATCTGGTTTGGCCCCCCTCCGAAACCTATGCTTATCGGTAAGTATTGGCCAAATCCATTAAAAATAGAGTAATTTATAAAGTATTGCTTGATACCTTTATCAATAGGTATCATATCGGACAACCTCAGAATTGTTTCAGCTGGAACTTAAAACCTTGCACAAGCCTACACCATATTGGACTTCTACCATGTAAAACAGTAGTTATTAACTTTTTCATTGTTTGAAGCAACAAAGTTGATAGAAAGAGGGATTCATTTTTGCTATGATGGATATATTCCGAGATGAATCTTATCATGTTGGAGGGTGAGTTGAGTGACATTGGCCAAAGGGTTCACTTCATACAACCTTAGCTGACACATGACAATTTGCCTACATGCAAGACTAGGCTGATATACATGAAAGAAATCAAGCTGCAAATCAAAGAGGGATGGATCTCCTTCCTAACCATTGAAAACTGCTTACTTTCAAACTGTTTCTAGTGACTAAGATCTATATAAGTTGCCCCATGATCTGTAGCTCAATTTCTACCATGTGGTAGCTCTTTCAGGCCATATTTGCAGGTGGATAAGTAGCTTTGTGGCTCAAATATGGATGTTTTGGTAGGGTCCAACGATGGCAATGACCTTTAGCAATATAGATAACGCCATTGAAGTTAACAAATCTTATGTACACATATTTAATATTCTGATTTGTGAATAGCAAGACAAAACATTGTTTTTTTTTTTTGGGTGAAGTGGAACTCCCAACCCCACTTCGTGGGGACAGGGTAAACCCCAAATACATGACCCCACCCACAAGGACCATATATCAGGTAAGTCCGGGGACTCGAACCTGGGACCTCCAGTTCCTGAGCTGGAAAGCTTGCCAGTTGAGCTAACCTGTGTGAGTTAAAATTCAAATAAATATTGTTATTGCATGGATGTTCTTAATTATCAGAAGATGTGTATCTGTTGAATGCGAATCATGAGATATTCGAACTTTGATGTAATTTCATAATGATTTAGTCAAACGATTCTGCAAATGGAACACGATCAGCCCTCTGCATTGATTATGAGAAGATGTGCATCTATTGAATGCAATCATGATTCATGAGATATTCAAACTTTGATGTAATTTCATAATTATTTAATCACAGACGATTTTGCAAATGGAACATAATCAGCTTTTGGCATTTTTATGCTGAAGGCAACATTACCTTTAGTAATCACATTGTTGTTGTTATGAATGCTTCTCATTTCCATCTTTTGCCTGTTTCTGACTTTCTTTTGTCACTACTCAGATTTGTTGTGATTGACCTCTCGGCTGGCCCTTGTACTTATGGAAAGATTGAAACTGAAGAAGGAAGTGTCAGTTATAAAACACTTCCTCGGTTATGGAATATTGTCCTTCCGAAAGGTTCAATGGCTGCTAGTGCTCTGTCTACTCATGATACTTTTGTGGGACAGCTTGCTGCTCTGATTTCTACCACTGTTGAGCATGTTATAGCTCCAGATGTTAGGTATTTATAATAATAAACTACCTTCATACAGAGTGGTAACACGTATTCTTACTTTTTTTCTATGGATACTGCATCTTTAGGGTGCTTTGCACTATACATGGTCATGAATGATGGAGTACTTGTTTTTTCTTCATACAATTTTAGTCCTCGTGCATAAAATCTCAATGATTAAAGATAAACTTTTAAATTATAAATTGTCTTTTAAAAATCGGACTGGACCGGCTGGTTGGTCTGGTCTACCTGCCGACTGGACATCTCAGTGGCTCAGTTTGAACCTTGGTCCGGTTTGGTTATAAACCGGCATGAACCAATAAAACTGGGATGAACTTGGAAAAACTGGATGAAAACCTGATTGATCTGGTTTGCTCTATTTTCTATTTAATTAATTATGTCCGTGATGTCTCACTGTTGTTTTGGTTTGAACTGCCAATTGAACAGAACAGGCCTCCTCACTAGTTCGATGCATGGTCTGGTTTTTAAAACATTGATAACAAATAAACCTTTTGTGGTAGAAGATACAATTATTTGGCTATGTGAATATATATAGGAATTTTGAGTTTCTTACAATTGGCATAAATGAACAGTAAAAGGGATCCACTAATCAATACTGTACTTAAAAAAATATCAATAAATTAATTAACTTATCAACATTATAGGTCATAATATTTATTCCTTTTCCAATTTTTATGTTTAACCATTAAAAATGTCATCAGGGAGTTGATTATTTTTACTTTTCATTGAATTATAATTATTATTGAAAGATTGTAAAATGAATTTTTTAGAAAGAATTTAAATGTTTATAACTTGTGTAATAGGCTATCTTTGATAAATAAGATTTAAAATAGGAATTGTAAAAATGCCATAAATATTTTGAAGGAAGATTTTGAAACTAAAAATACAATATTGTAAATTCAACCTGTGAAATGTTTTGTTGTACTGATGTTAGGATTCCTGCAATATATGCTATTTGATATTATCATGTTTTCTACAGTCTTTGGTGAACAAAATTTAAAATGATTTCTGATAGCATAGAGTCATAATCCTTGAAGATTCACAATAACATTACTTGTGGCAGTGCATATATTCTGTCCATGACTCCATATCATGCTTGTTGCATCCTTTGATGATAGTTGTCAAATTTTGTAACTTAATTCTGACAAATGTGTGTTAGTGATATTGTGATGCCAAATATCTTGTGTTCTCCTTAAGATCTTATTTTTCTCCCTGTACTTTTGGTTGGTGACGATCCTCTCCAGCATCTTTCACATGCTTGTCTTCTTTAAATTCAGGTTTGAAACTGTTGATTTAACAACACGATTGCTTATACCAATCATTGTCTTACAAAATCATAATCGGTACAATATCATGGAAAAAGGGCATAACTACAGTATAGATATCCAAGCAATCGAGGATGAGGTGAGATATTTCCTCCTGAATAATTACTGCTATTTGCACTTGCATGCATGGAAGAAACACTTTTTCTATTCTCTTTGATTATTTTGATGGATAAAACAGTATCCTTCCTTTCACTTGCCTCCTGCAGCACCAGACTTCACATATGTTTTCATTCCCTGTAAAACCTTTAATTCTTATTACTGCTAAAGTTGTATTCCGTATGTTTGGTTTAGTACTGGTGATGCACAAATTGGTAAATAAATTGCCCTCAATAACTTGTGCAACACAAGGTTCAAAATACCTGCTTACACTATCCTAAATCAAAAAGAATGACCGTTCCAATGTAAGGTTTCCTTAAGAAATGTGAGTAGGGTGAAAACAAGGATCAGTCAGGAATGAACAGAAAGGCAACACAGAACGTTAACTCAGAAGGAGGATTCTCAAAACAAGTGCGCTGTTAATTCTCAGAGAAAGTCTAGAATGCCAAGGAATCCAATCCCTTTTCTGGTGTATCATTGCCTTTTTATAGCTTCATAATCATTACTGAACCATTTGCAACGTCTCATTCAATTCATTCGAAACGTCTCATTAATGGTAATAACGCTTCAATGAATATATTCGAAACGCTTAGATTAGTAATGAGTATGCCGTTATAAATTTAATGATATATTGCCGTTCTATGTTGATTCAAATCCTTTAATGTTTCAAGATTCGGAGATCTTGATAGGATTTACCTCTCTGGCCTTCCATTCCTAAAAGTCTAATGTTTATTTCCCCCTTATGTTTAAGTGATCAATTTCGAGTTATATCTCGAAAATAGTCTATACTTTGCTTGTATGACTATCCCTAAAGTTACATGACTTTAGGATAGTAACTTATTATTTCGAGATACTATCTCGAAATGTCTATGTACGTCAAACTACGTATTTTCCCCTTTTCGAG
>JAUPMG010000011.1:11458004-11480897 GCA_031762675.1 Pachysandra terminalis
ATCATTGTCTTACAAAATCATAATCGGTACAATATCATGGAAAAAGGGCATAACTACAGTATAGATATCCAAGCAATTGAGGGTGAGGTGAGATATTTCCTCCTGAATAATTACCGTTATTTGCACTTGCATGCATGGAAGATACACTTTTTCTTCTCTTTGATTATTTTGATGGATAAACCAGTATCCCTCCTTTCACCTGCCTCCTGCAGTACCAGACTTCACATACCCTGTAAACCCTTTAATTCTTATTAATGCTTGTACTAAAGTTGCATTCCATATGTTTGGTTTAGTACCACTTACTGTAGAACCGGTAGATTGCAAGGTAACCCTCCACAATTCTATTTTTGTATTTAGTTCAGCTCCACGAATTGAATTGACTCCTTGAGTCAGTTCATGGTAAGGATCATTGATGTGATTGAACTCCCAGTTCATGGTTGGACAGGTAACATTTTGAGATTTGGTAGATTCCTGCAGAAACTTTTAAAAAAAATAGTAAATCCTTTGGAGCTGTTACTTGGTAGTGATGAGATTCAGTTCCCTTCTAATGGTTTCAAGTGAATCAATAACCTCAATATAAAGCCTAGAGAAACTGCCCATGTCGATGGTGGAAGCAGTTGGATCCTTGAGAAAACAAATGGAACAATCATCAATCTGCGGAACACAATTTGGTTATGGTTTGGTTCCTTGACAGGAAGAAAGGAAGATTCCTTGTTACTGAAATGGATATTTCTCCAAGCTTCTAAGGAAAAAGAGCTCATTGACTGTTCAATATATTGAGTATCATCTATCTAGTCCAATAATCCATAAAATGTTTTCTTACCTAGATTTGGTTACTCCAGAATTAGGGTGACCATTTTTTTTTTTAAGAATTTCCTTAGATGCTTTGACACTGTCAGTTTAAAGTTACAATTTTTGATATCTGAGATGAGTGGAGAACCATGTACTGATTGACCTGGTTTTGTATGGAGTGAAGGGAAATTCTTCAAATTAGTACGTACTACATAAAGCATCATTGTAGAGGAGCCGATAGGATGAAGGAAACTCCAGAGTGGGAATTTGTTGGATGGATCAAAGACTTTTAGATTGACAAACTATGTTGAAAATAATACACAAATATTGTAAATGCAAAATCCAAAGATGATACTCTTGACAAAGAAGGTATTATCTGGAAATTCTTTTGACTGCAATGTCACTCCCTTTCATGTAAATTTCTGGCATAGTCTGGCCAATCTTGTTGTTAAGTTTTCCGTATTCCTACCTTGTAAATTTAGTATGTGATAAGAAAGAAAGGGCAGTGATAAAGTCTTCATTCTTCTTGATTCCTGGTGAAGTACACATGCAAGTATAAGATTTACTGGGGAAAATATACTTTTTGTAACTGTTGCAACCATGATGAGACATTCTCATATGAAACTAAGGAATGTTGTTAAGTTGTTAATCAATAAATTTGGTGGGTGAATTGGAAGTGAACAGTCTTGCAAGAGGAGGCACTGATCGAGACTTGTTATCTGTAGGATTCCCACCGAGTATATTTTATGTGGAAGGCCCAGATAGTATGGGCTCTTTTGTTCTCTTTCTTGTTTCTTGTTTGCATTCTTCCAACTTCTCTTCAGGTTGAATTGTACATTCTTTACTTTCTCTTAATACAATATTGTTATTTATCAAAAGAAAAAAAAAACTGGTAGGCAAATAAGTCAAGATGTTAATTTTCTTTTTCTGAAAATCACAGGTTAGATCTTTGAGGGTTTCCTTGTAGTTGCAACAAAAACTCTCACTTGAGTGTTTTTATGACTATCAAAAAAAAGAATAGTGCTTGTATATACGAATATAGTTCTCTTATAAAGCGGGATTGTCGACAAGTAATTTTGTTTGGTTACCATAGATTATCTTTCCCAAGTTGTCCTTGTTATTTGAAATGTTATAACGACTGTATGAGATCCATTTAATCTTTTTGTGTCTGCCTCTTATGTGATATGTCAAATTATAATAGGTTTATGTCCGTGGCAGTTCTATACTAATTTTGAAAAGTAATTTGTTATGCGGTGGTTAAGTCTTTCTTATTTTATTTTCTTTAGGTGAAAAAGATGGTTCATGCTGGACAGGAAGTAGTGATTGTTGGAGGTTCACATGCATTGCATCGGCATGAAAAACTAGCAATTGCTGTCTCAAAAGCAATGCGAAGTCATTCTTTACAAGAAACGAAGAAGGATGGACGGTTCCACGTTCATACCAAGACATATTTGGATGGTGCTATTCTTAAAGAAGTGGGTCCTTGTGTTACTTTCTGTTTTTGTTCACTTATTGAATAATAACAAATCATTACTAGTTTCTTGGTTTTTGCATGGATTCAACTGTGGGGTGAAAACTTGGATAGTTTACAAGGTTTTCAACGAAGGGTTCCATCTTTGGAGCATTACCATCATCTTCATTGAATTCTATCTGTATCTGGAAACTTGCACATTTGAACAGAATCATTCACAACTCTCTCAAGGAGCCAAAGTTCCCGGTCTAATCATCTTTAGACTGAACAACTTTTCTGTTTTTATTATCTTGGTTCTCTTTTCTTTCACTTGCTGTTTGAGATTGATTACCTAGCTTTTATTACCTTATGTCATATTCGATCTCTCAAAGCCTGAGGGTCCTCAAATTAGGACTGGTGAACAAGTAGAGCTGGGTCCAGTGGGTACATCTGTGTTTACACTGCCATTTAATATGTTTCATGTTTTCCTTTTGTTGCTCATCATCTGTCCCTCAGTTAACTAATGACATTAAATGTTCGTTTAAGGCATCACTAATTCAATCTTTAATATTATCATTGCAGGAAATGGAACGTTCTGCTGATGTGCTTGCAGCAGGTTTGCTTGAGGTTGCTGACCCTTCTCTTTCCAGTAAATTTTTCCTCCGCCAGGTTAGTCTGGATTTGCCAACCCCAACTAGTATGGATTAAGCATTTTGTTGTTGGTGCATACAATCTGGGATGTTAGATTAAATACTTTGTTTTTCCTTTGGTTCACATGCTTTTTAAGATTTTCAGTTTCATCTTATATGCAGTGGCAAAATTTTGCATTCTGTATTTATGGTGTCACTATTTCATTTCCACAGCACTGGATGGATGAATCTGATGGTTCAAGCGATTCCATAATAAAGCATAAACCTCTTTGGGCTACTTATGGTCCTAAACGTGGTAAGGATAAGAGATGGAGTAAAGAAAAGAAACAGGATAATCTGTACAGAACATATGGAACCAGAGTAATTCCAGTGTGAGCATATCGTACTTTATTGCTGTCCATTACAATTAAGCTAAATCATAAGAATACCGATGCTGCCTTGTCACTAGCATACTATTCTTATTGTAATTGTATCTGTTTAGACTATTTTCTTGCAGAGTATATGAAGAACTTCTTCTTTCCCCTTTCACTTGGTTGAATACAAAACATAGACTGCTAAAAAGCAGTCTATATTGTAATACAAGAACCGTTTATTTAAGACATTCAAACACATTTTGCATTCCTTCACAGTTTTGTGCTATCATTGGCTGATGTTGATGCAAACCTTCTGATGGAAGACGAAAGTCTCGTATGGACAAATAAAGATGTTGTCATTGTCCTTCAACATCAAAGTGAAAAGATACCTTTAAGGTTAGTGTGGTATAATTTCTTTGTTCTACAAGGTTCTCTTTGCCGTGATATATTGTCTGTTAGTTAACATTTAACTATTTAAGTTCTGAAAAAGCTTTCTTAACTATATTTTAGTGCATGGTATTTGCTCCTGGAGCAGAGCTAAATGTTGTTTGGGTTATCACTGAAGTTGTGTTTTGAGATATTGATTTTGTGCTTAGGATATATTAGTCCAATAAATAATGATTTGAATCCTGTATTGTGTTATGGCATAGTTATCTGTCAATACTTTTACTTTAATCTTACCATTCACGAGGTCATTGGTAAGGAGAAAATAACAGGAAGTTGTGTTTAAGCAATATGATAGACAAAAAACTGGAATCTATGCTTCTCAATGGAGAATTATGGCATTTCTGTTGTTAAATAAGTAGATGTTCAGGGGTGTTTAATCATAGTGAGTAGGGTATTCTCTGGTTCCAATGTTTCAATGTAGAGCAATTCGGCTTAGAATTTTGTTGCTCTGTACTATAACGCTGTATAATCCTTCTCAAGTACTTTCTTGGTCTACTGAATTTCCTGAACAGCTATGTCTCAGAAACAGAAAGAAGGTATGCTCTTCCTTCACAAGCCCAGCGCCATATATTGGCAGGTCTGGCTTCTGCTGTTGGTGGATTGACAGCTCCATATGAGAAGGCCTCTCATGTGCATGAAAGGCCAGTGGTGAATTGGCTTTGGGCAACTGGTTGTCATCCCTTTGGACCATTCTCTAATACTTCTCAGATTAGTCAAATGCTTCAGGATGTTGCCTTGGTAAGGCCAATCTCATTCTTTTCAAGCTGTCCATCATGATTTCAGTTATACCTTTGTAGTTGATTTATGTTCAACTTAATTTCCTTTTCTTCTTTTAGGCAAGGCCGGGACTTGTTATAAGCGAGTTAGCAATTACAATCTTATGTTCTGCTTGGGATTTGGTTTTATATGATTGTTAATTTCATAGCCGTTGTCATGTATACATTTGTGTACATAGGGGTGGGATTTGGATTTATACTTGTAAATCGACTATTAATACTATATTTCTATACTAGTACATATACCGTCACTTTTAACGATAAAAAAATATATTTTTTGGTTTTTGTCTTTCTCTTTTCTTGGTGATAAGGACGTCGTTTACAAGTTCAATGAAATGAATTTTACTATTTTGTTCTATCATATCTTTTCGTTTGCTAATATAGCAGTGTTGAAATGGGTTTTAGTGTATAATTGCGTATGACATCTCTTCCTTCTTGTCTGCAGAGGAGCACGATCTACGCTCGTGTCGATTCTGCACTTCGTAAAATTCGGGATACTTCAGAGGTACTGCGATTTACATTCCTCTATATATGACTTCTGAAGTTTGTTTGATAACCATTTCTTTTCTACAGGCTGTCCAGGCTTTTGCTGGGCAACATCTGAAAACACCACTCGGGGAGCCAGTAAAAGGAAAAAAGAATAAGTCAAGCACTGAGCTGTGGCTGGAGAAGTTTTACAAGAAAACAACCAATTTACCAGAACCTTTCCCACATGAATTAGTTGAACGGTTAGAAAAGTACTTGGATGTAAGTTACTCCAAATCTTGATAATAATCTGAGATTATTTTACACATTTTTTTTTTTTTTTTTTACATTATAGACATGCATTGCATCGTAATACTGCTTTTTTATATGATTTGTTAACAGAATCTTGAGGAGCAACTTGTAGATCTCTCATCCTTGTTGTACGACCATCGGTTAGAGGATGCACACTTAAACAGTTCAGAAATATTCCAGAGCTCTATATTTACTCTGCAGTAAGTAATCCTGCGTTATGTTCTCCGTGCTTTTTATCCATTGTTATTTTTCTTTTCATTTGTGATTAAGTATTTAATGGTTGAATGATTTTAATTATCTGATTCAAACTTCACCGGGTTGTCTGGTGAAACACATCGAACTTAGACACCTGGTGAATCATGGATTTTACTCGTGACCGATTATTTGATGAACCACACTTGTTCACATGTAATTCCCGTCAAGTCGACCTAAGTTTTATCCCTGAAAATATTTGCCACATGGAAAAAAGGGCTCTTATCTTTCTGGTGCAAAACTTTAAGATCAATAAAATTTAGAAGCTGCTGCTATTGCGTCTGATTTTTTGTCCATGTGGCCTATCGAGAGAATTCCCTGTCAGATGGATGCCAAACCATTGCTCCATCTGACATAAAAAGCCATGCCTCATCAGGCAACTAAGCCTGATAAGGCAGATGAGAATGCCTCTCCCCTTCCTTTCAGCCCTTCGTAAGTCTTTCAAGTTTCCTTGTATTTCTTCAGTGACTAATTAAACTCTGCATTTTTGGGACAGGTATGTAGATCATGTTTTGGCAGCAGAGAGGGACAAGATGAGATGCTGTGATATTGAATACATTTTTCCGGTGCAATCTTCTCAGGCTTTCATCTACGGTGGAATCCTTATCGCCGGATTCTTTGTATATTTTGTTGTTATTTTCTTTTCTAATCCTGTACGCTGATCTCAAATGCCCCCATAGTGCAGTAGTTATGAATGCTTACTGGCTCATATGGGAAAAAGGTTATCCCATCAAAGTATAAGAATTTTTCTTTTTTAATTGCAGCGTCCCATGATATTATTTTGATTCAAGCTATAGTATCTGAGTTACTTTCAGACTTTTAAGCTCTGTTTGTTACAATGAAAAAAATATTTTGATGAAAAGCCTATAAGTTCCAGAAAACAACTTTGGGGAAAATACGACAGAAGTTGTTTTCCATCAATTGCTTAGACTTTCAGGGATTTCACCAAGACGATGGAGATTGTGCAAATCCAAAACCAGTAGCAGCTCAATGCTTCCAAACTCTGCTAGGATTGTTCCTTCAATTGTATTATTACCCAATCTGAGAACAGAAAGGGCTCTTCAAGTTTGCAATTTCAACTGGAATTATCCCTTTAAACCTTGCATTCAGAATCTGATGCTCAAAGGGTGATGAGCACGCCTTGTGATGGGCATGTGATGAGAGACAGGTCGGAAGGCAAATCGATCAGCGTCTAACAAACAAACATTATTCACTATGTATATGAATATACTCACATGGTGTGCATCCGGATCAACTCCTACGATTAAATAACGAAAAGCAAAAGGATAAGGAAGTGATATCCCAATACATTCTAATTAAATAACCCTCCTTAAGATCCCTCTGCTCAACAAAGTCCTAGTGAGCATGGATTATGAAGCTCTCCTCATTACTCCACTTTCTGAAGAACATGCTATGGCTAGTATGGATATCCAAATCTCTTATAACAATTAGGACTTGTTGCCCATGGTTAATCACGTCACAAACAATTTCAGGATCCCAGAAAGGGAAAACATAGTTGCAGGCTTGTTGAGCTTCTATTTCCAACCCACAAAAATGACCAACATCACTTGGGATGAGGACTTTCTTTATATCCCATGGGAAGAGTTGCAAGTGCTGAGGATGATCATCTTATCCGATTTCCACCCACTCCCACCGGAGGGGAAGAGGACCTGTCGTCTTTTCCTCTTCCTCTTCAGCTTTAGTAGTGAGGAAGTGGTAAAAAGAGGTTTTCATAGTAAAATAACAAAGGAGTCAAAAACCACAATAAAAGCAAAGCTCTTTTGCTTTTATAAGAAACGATTAATGAAATAAATTATCAAATTTCTAAGTTACTATAAAAAAAAAAAAACCTAAAACCAAACTCCTAAATCTACATAGATTAAGAATTACCTTATTCAGAGTCCTAAGAATATACGTTTAGCACGCCCTGTGATAGGCATGTGATAAGAGACAAGTCGAAAGGCAAATCGATCAGCGTCCAACAAACAAACAAGCTTTGACCATGCATATGCTTAAAAAAAATTAAGAAAAAAATAAAATAACATTGACCATAAATATGAATATACTCACATTGTGTGCATCCGGATCAACTCCTACGATTCAATAACGAAAAGCAAAAATAAGGAAATGATATCCCAATCCACTCCGACTAAATAACCCTCCTTAAGACCCCCTCGGCTCAACAAAGTCCTTGTTCCAGTGACTATAGATTATGAAGTTCTTGTCATTACTCCACTTTCTGAAGAACGTGCTATGGCTAGTTTGGGTATTTAAATCTCTTATAACAATTGGGACTTGTTGCCCATGGTTAATCACGTCACAAACAATTTCACGATCCCAGAAAGGGAAAACATGGTTGTAGGCTTGTTGGGCTTCCACTTCCGACCACCAAAGTACCCAACATCACTTGGGATGAGGACTTTCTTAATATCCATGGGAAAAGTTGCAAGTGCTAAGGATGATCATCTTCTCCGATTTTCACCCACTCCCACCAGAGGGGATGAGGACTTGTCGTCTTTTCATCTTCCTCTTCAACTTTAGTAAAGAGGAAGGGGTAAAAAAGGGTCTACATAATAAAATAACAATGGAGTCAAAAACCACAATAACAACAAAGCTCTTTTGCTTTTATAAGAAACGATTTATGAAATAAATCATCAAATTTCTAAATTATTAAAAAAAAAAAACCTAAAACCAAACTCCTAAATCTACATAGATTAAGGATTACCTTATTCAGAGTCCTAAGAATATAAGTTTAGCACGCCCCTCTGGTGTCCATCCGGATCAACTCCTAGAATTCAATAACGAATAGCAAAAGGATGAGGAAGTGATATCCCAATACATTCCAATTAAATAACCCTCCTTGAGACCCCTCCTCTCAACAAAATCCTTGTTCCAGTATGGATTATGAAACTCTCGTCATTACTCAATTTTCTAAAGAACATGCTATGGCTAGTGCAAATATCCAAATCTCTTATAATAATTAGGACTCGTTGCCCATGGTTAATCACACCACAAACAACTTCACGATCCAAGAAAGGTAAAACATGGTCGTAGGCTTGTTGGGCTTCCACTTCCAACCCATAAAAGTGCCCAACATCACTTGGGACAAGGACTTCCTTTATATCCCATGGAAAGAGTTGCAAGTACTGAAGATGATTATCTTCTCCGATTTCCACCCACTTCCACTGGAGGGGATGAGGATCTGTCGTCTTTTCCTCTTCCTCTTCAGCTTTAGTATAGAGGAAATGGTAAAAATGGGTTTTCATAGTAAAAGAACAATGGAGTCAAAAACCACAATTTTATATGAAACGATTTTTGAAATAAATCATCAAATTTCTAATTTATTATAAAAAAAATAAAAAAAAAAAACCGAAAACCAAACTCTTAAATCTTCAAATATTAAGGATTACCTTATTCAGAGTCCTAAGAATATACGTTTAACACGCCATGTGATGCACATGTAATGAGAGACAGGTCGGAAGGCAAATTGATCAGCGTCTAACAAACAAACTAGCTTTGACCATTCATATGATTAAAAAAAATTAATAAAAAAAAAAAAAAAAAAACCTTGACCATGCATATGAATATACTCACATGGTGTGCATCCGGATCAACTCTTAGGATTCAATAACGAAACAAAAGGATAAGAAAGTAATATCCCAAAACATTCCAACTAAATAACCATCCTTTAGACTCCTCCGCTCAAAAAAATCCTTGTTCCAGGGAGTATGGATTATGAAGCTCTTGTCATTACTCCACTTTCTGAAAAACATGCTATTGTTAGTGTGGGTATCCAAATCTCTTATAACAATTGAGACTTGTTGCCCAAGGTTAATCACGCCTTAAATAACTTCACGATCCGAGAAAAGGAAAACATAGTTGTAGGCTTGTTGGGCTTCCACTTCCAACCCATCAAAGTACCTAACATCACTTGGTATGAGGACTTTCTCTATATCCCATGGGAAGAGTTGCAAGTGCTGAGGATGATCATCTTCTCCAATTTCCACCCACTCCCACTGGAGGTGATGAGGACCTGTCGCATTTTTCTCTTCCTCTTCAGCTTTAGTAGAGAGGACGTGGTAACAAGGGTCTTCATAGTAAAATAAAATGAAGTCAAAACCAACAATAAAAGCAAAGCTCTTTTGCTTTTATAAGAAACGATTTATGAAATAAACCATCAAATTTCCAAGTTATTATAAAAAAATAAAAAAATAAAAACCTAAAACCAAACTTCTAAATCTACATAGATTAAGGATTACCTTATTCGGAGTCCTAAAAATATACGTTTAGCACGCCATGTGATGGGCATTTGATGAGAGACGGGTCGAAAGGCAAATCAATCAGCGTCCAACAACTAAACATGCTTGACCACCCATATGCTTAAAAAAGAAAAAAAAAAAAAAAAAACCTTGACCATGCATATGAATATACTCACATGATGTGCAGACGTATCAACTCCTAAGATTCAATAACGAAAAGCAAAAGGATAGGGAAGTGATATCCCAATACATTCCAATTAAATAACCATCATTCAGACCCCTCCGCTAAACAAAGTCCTTGTTCCAGTGAGTATGGATTATTAAGCTCTCGTCATTAGTCCGCTTTTTGAAAAACATGCTATGACTAATGTGGGTATCCAAATCTCTTATAACAATTGAGACTTGTTGCCCATGGTTAATCACGCCACAAACAACTTCACGATCTCAGAAAGGGAAAACATGGTTGTAGGCTTATTGGGCTTCCGCTTCCAACCTACCAAAGTGTCCAACATCACTTGGATGAAGACTTCCTTTATATCCCATTGGAAGAGTTGAAAGTGCTGAGGATGATCATTTTCTCCGATTTTCACACATTCCCGCCGAAGGGGATCTGGACTTGTCGTGTTTTCCTCTTCTTCCTCTTCAGCTTTAGTAGAGAGTAAGTGGTAAAAAAGGGTTTTCATAATAAAATAACAATGGAGCCAAAAACCACAATAAAAACAAAGCTCTTTTGCTTTCATAGGAAATGATTTATGAAATAAATCATCAAATTTCTAAGTTATTAAAAAAAAACCTAAAACCAAACTCTTAAATCTACATACATTAAAGATTACCTTATTCAGAGTCCTAAGAATATACGTTTAACACACCCTGTGATGAACATGTGATGAGAGACAGGTCGGAAGACAAATCGATCAGCGTCCAACAAACAAACATGCTTGACCATGCATATGCTTGAAAAAAAAAAACCTTGCATATGAATATACACACATGGTGCGCATCTAGATCAACTCCTTTGATTCAATAACGAAAAGCAAAAGGATAAGGAAGCAATATCCCAATACATTCTAATTAAATAATCCTCCTTGAGACCCCTCCACTCAACAAAGTCCTTCTTTCAGTGAGTACGAATTATGAAGCACTCGTCATAACTCCACTTTCTGAAAAACATGCTATGGTTAGTGTGGGTATCCAAATCTCTTATAACAATTGGGACTTGTTGCCCAAGGCTAATCACGCCACAAACAACTTCACGATCCGAGAAAGGGAAAACATGGTCGTAGGCTTGTTGAGCTTCCACTTCCAACCCACCAAAGTGCACAACATCAGTTGGGACGAGGACTTTCTTTCTATCCCATTGGAAGAGTTGCAAGTACTGAGGATGATCATCTTCTCCGATTTCCACCACTCCCACCGGAGAGGATGAGGACTTGTCGTCTTTTCCTCTTGCTCTTCAGCTTTAGTAGAGAAGAAGTGGTAAAAAGGGGTCTTCACAGTAAAATAATAGAGTCAAAAACCACAATAAAAGCAAAGCTCTTTTGCTTTTATAAGAAACGATTTACGAAATAAATTATCAAATTTCTAAGTTATTATCAAAAAACAAAAACCTAAAACTAAACACCTAAATCTACATAGATTAAGGATTACCTTATTCAGAGTCCTAAGAATATACGTTTAGCACGCTCTGTGATGGGCATGTGATAAGACACTGATCGGGAGGCAAATCGATCAGCGCCCAACAAACAAACAAGCTTGACCATGCATATTCTTAAAGCAATTAAGAAAAAAAATTAAAAAAAAACCTTGACCATGCATATGAATATACTCACATGGTGTGCATCCGGATCAACTCCTTTGATTCAATAACGAAAAGCAAAAGGATAAAGAAGCGATCTCCCAATACATTCCAATTAAATAACCCTCCTTGAGACCCCTCCGCTTCACAAAATCCTTGTTCCAGTGAATATGGCTTATGAAGCTCTCGTCATTACTCCACTTTCAGAAGAAGTGCCTTGGCCAGTGTACATCTGCAAATCTCTTATAACAATTGCGAATTGTTGCCCATGGTTAATCACACCACAAACAACTTCACTATCCCAGACAGGGAAAACATGGTTGTAGGCTTGTGGTGCTTTCACTTCTAACCCACCAAAGTGCCCAACATCACTTAGGATGAGGACTTTCTTTATATCTCATGAGAAGAGTTGCAAGTGCTGAGGATGATCATCTTATCCGATTTCCACCAAATCCCACAGGAGGGGATAGGCACCTGTCGTCTTTTCCTCTTCCACTTCAGCTTTAGTAGAGAGAAAGTGGTAAAAACAAGACTTAATAGTAAAATAACAATGGAGTCAAACCACAATCAAAGCAAACATCTTTTGCTTTAATAAGAAACGATTTATAAAATAAATAATCAAATTTTTGAGTTATTAAAAAAAAGCCTAAAACCAAACTCCTAAATCTACATAGATTAGGGATTACCTTATTCAGTCCTAAGAATATACGTTTTGCACGCCCTGTGATGGGCATGTGATGAGAGACAGGTCGGAAGGCAAACTGATCAGCGTCCAACAGACAAACAAGCTTGACCATGTATATGCTTAAAAAAATAAAAATAAATAAAAAATAAAAACCTTCACCGTGCATATGAATATACTCACATGGTGTGCATCCGGATCAACTCTTGGGATTTAATAATGAAAAGCAAAAGGGTAAGGAAATGATATCCCAATACATTCCAGTTACATAACCCTCCTTGGGACTCCCTCCGCTCAACAAAGTCTGTGTTCCCGGGAGTTTTGATTATGAAGTTCTTGTCATTACTCCACTTTCTAAAGAACATGCAATGGCTAGTGTAGGCATCCAAATCTCTTATAACCATTGTGCCTTGTTGCCCATGGTTAATCACGCCACAAACAACTTCACGATCCTAGAAAGAGAAAACAAGGTTATAGGCTTGTTGGGCTTCTACTTCCAACCCAACAAAGTATCCAACATCACTTTGGATGAGGACTTTCTTTGTATCCCATTGGAAGAGTTGCAAGTGTAGAGGATGATCCTCTTCTCCGATTTCCACCCACTCCCACCAGACGGGATGACCTCAACTTTAGTTGAAAGGAAGTGGTAAAAAGGGGCCTCATAGTAAAATAGCAATGGAGTCAAAAATCACAATAAAAGCAAAGCTCTTTTGCTGCTTTTATAGGAAACGATTTATGAAATAAATCATCAAATTTCTAAGTTATTATGAAAAAAATCTAAAACCAAACTTCTAAATCTACATAGATTAAGGATTACCTTATTCAGAGTCCTAAGAATATATGTTTAGCTCGCCCCGTGATGGACATGTGATGAGAGAAAGGTCAGAAGGCAAATCGAACAGCGTCCAACAAATAAACATGCTTGACCATGCAAATGCTTAAAAAAAATAAAAATAAAATAAAAAATAGAAACCTTGACCATGCATATGAATATACTCACAAGGTGTGCATCCGGATCAACTCCTAAGATTCAATAACGAAAAGCATAAGGATAAGGAAATGATATCCCAATACATTGCAATTAAATAACCCTCCTAGAGACTCCCTCCGCTCAACAAAATCCTTGTTCCATCGAGTATGGATTATGAAGTTCTTGTCATTACTCTACTTTCTGAAGAACATGCTCTAGCTAGTGTGGATATCCAAATCTCTTATAACAATTGGGACTTGTTGCCCTTAGTTAATCACGCCACAAACAACTTCACGATCCCAGAAAAAGAAAACATGGTTGTAGGCTTGTTGGGCTTCCACTTCCAGCCCACCAAAGTACCCAACATCAATTGGGATGAAGATTTTCTTTATATCCCATGTGAAGAGTTGTAAGTGATGAGGATAATAATCTTCTCCGATTTCCACCCACTCCCACCGGAGGGGATGAGGACCTGTCGTTCTTTTCCTCTTCCTCTTCAGCTTTAGTAGAGAGGCAATGGTAAAAAAGGGTCTTCATAGTAAAATAATAATGAAGTCAAAAACCACAATAAAAGCAAAGCTCTTTTGCTTTTATAGGAAACGATTTATGAAATAAACCATCAAATTTCTAAGTTATTATAAAAAAAAAAAACCTAAAACCAAACTTCTAAATCAACATAGATTAAGGATTACCATATTCGAAGACCTAAGAATATACATTTTGCACGCCCTGTGATAGGCATGTGATGAGAGATAGGTCGGAAGGCAAATCAATCAGCGTCCAACAAACAAACATGCTTGACCATGCATATGCTTAAAAAAAACAAAAAACTTGACCGTGCATATGAATATACTCATATGGTGTGCATGCGTATCAACTCCTAGGATTCAATAACAAAAAGCTAAAGGATAAGGATATGATATTCCAATACATTCCAATTAAATAACCCTCCTTGAGACCCCTCCGCTTAATAAAGACCTTGTTCCAGTATGGATTATGAAGTTCTTCTCATTACTCTACTTTCTGAAGAACATGCTATGTCTACTGTGGGTATCCAAATCTCTTATAACAATTGGGACTTGTTGCCCTTGGTTTATCACGCCACAAACAACTTCACGATCCCAGAAAAGGAAAATATGATTGTAGGCTTGTTGGGCTTCCACTTCCAACCCACCAAAGTGCCCAATATCACTTTGGATGAGGACTTTCTTTATATCCGATGGGAATAGTTGAAAATGCCGAGGATCATTATCTTCTTCGATTTCCACCCACTCCCATCAGAGGGGATGAGGACTGTCGTCTTTTCCTCTTCTTCCTCTTCAGCTCTAGTAGAGAGGAAGTGGTAAAAAAGGGTCTTCATAGTAAAATAACAATGGAATCAAAAACCCCAAAAAAAGCAAAGCTGTTTTGCTTTTATAGGAAACAATTTATAAAAGAGATCATCAAATTTCTTAGTAACTAAAAAAAGAACTAAAACCAAACTCCTAATCTACATAGATTAAGGATTACCTTATTCAGAGTCCTAAGAATATACGTTTAACACGCCTTGTGATGGGCATGTGATGAAAGACAGGTCGGAAGACAAATCAATCAGCGTCCAACAAAAAAACATACTTGATCATGCATACGCTTAAAAAAAAAAAAAAACCTTAACCATGCATATGAATATACTCACATGGTGTGCATCCGGATCAACTCCTAAGATTCAATTACGAAAAGAAAAAGGATAAGGAAGCGACATCCCAATACATTCCAATTAAATAATCAACCTTGAGACTCCTCCATTCAACAAAGTCATTGTTCCAGTGTGTATCATTATTAAGCTCTCGTCATTACTCCACTTTCTGAAAAAAATGCAAAGGCTAGTGTGGGTATCCAAATCTCTTATAACAGTTAGGACTTGTTGCCCAAGGTTAATCACACTACAAACAATTTCATGATCCCAGAAAGGGAAAACATGGTTGCAGGCTTGTTGGCTTCCACTTTCAACCCAACAAATTGCCCATCATCACTTGGGATGAGGACTTTCTTTATATCCCATGGGAAGAGTTTCAAGTGCTCCCACCAGAGGGGATGAAAACCTGTCGTCTTTTTCTTTTCCTCTTCAGCTTTAGTAGAGAGGGAGTGGAAAAAAGAGGTCTTCATAGTATAATAACAATGTAGTCAAAAACCACAATAAAAGCAAAGCTCTTTCACTTCTATAAAAACGATTTATGAAATACATCATCAAATTTCTAAGTTAAAATAAAACAAAATCTAAAACCAAACTCCTAAATCTACATAGATTAAGGATTATATTATTCAGAGTCCTAAGAATATACGTTTAGCACGCACTGTGATGCGCATGTGATGAGAGACAAGTCAGAAGGAAAATCGATCAGCGTCCAAAAACCAAACATGCTTGGCCATGCATATGCTTAAAATAATAAGAAAGAAAAAACATTGACCATGCATATGAATATACTCACATGGTGTGCATCCGGATCAACTCCTAGGATTAAATAACGAAAAGCAAAAGGATAAGTAAGTGATATCCCAATACATTCCAATTAAATAACCCTCTTTGAGACCCCTCCGCTCAACAAAATCCTTATTCCAGTGAGTATGGATTATGAAGCTCTCGTCATGACTCTACTTGCTGAAGAACATGCTATGGCTAGTGTGGATCTCTAAATCTCTTATAACAATTGGTACTTATTGCCCATGGTTAATCATGCCACAAACAACTTCACTATCGCAGACAGGGAAAACATGGTTGTAGGCTTATTGGGCTTCGACTTTCAACCTACCAAAGTTTCCGACTTCACTTGGGATGAGGACTTTCTTTATATCCACTAGGAAGAGTTGCAAGTGCTGAGGATGATCATCTTATCTGATTTCCACCCACTCCCACCGGAGGGGATGAGGACCTGTCGTCTTTTCCTCTTCCTCTACAGCTTTAGAAGAGAGGAAGTGGTAAAAAGGAGTCTTCATAGTAAAATAACAATGGAGTCAAAAACCACAATAAAAGCAAACATCTTTTGCTTTTATAAGAAACGATTTATAAAATAAATTATCAAATTTCTAAGTTTTTTTAAAAAAAAATACTAAAACCAAACTACAAAATCTACATAGATTAAGGGTTACCTTATTCAGAGTCCTAAGAATATATGTTTTGCACGCCCTTTGATGGGCATGTGATGAGAGACAAGTCAGAAGGCAAATCGATCAGTGTCCAACAAACAAACATGCTTGACCATGCATATGTTTAAAAAAAATAAAAAAAATAAAAACCTTGACCATGCAAATGAATATACTCACATTGTGTGCATCCGGATCAACTCTTAGGATTCAATAACGAAAAGCAAAAGGATAAGGAAATGATATCCAAATACATTCCAATTAAATAAACCTCCTTGAGACCCCCCCCCCCTTACTAAACAAAGTCCTTGTTCCTGTGAGTATGGATTATGAAGTTCTTTTCATTACTCTACTTTCTGAAAAACATGATATGGCTAATGTAGGTATCCAAATCTCTTATAACAATTGGGACTTGCTGCCCATGGTTAATCACGCCACAAACAACTTCACGATCGCAAAAAGGAAAAAAACATGGTTGTAGGCTTCTTGGGTTTCCACTTCTAACCCACGAAAGTCCCCAACATCACTTGGGATGAGGACTTTCTTATATCACATGTGAAAGTCCCCAACATCACTTTGAAGAGTTGCAAGTGCTGAGGATGATCATCTTCTCCGATTTCCATCCACTCCCACCAGAGGGGATGAGGATCTGTCATATTTTCCTCTTCCTCTTCAGCTTTAGTAGAGAGGAAGTGGAAAAAAGGGGTCTTCATAGTAAAATAACAATGGAGTCAAAAACCACAATAAAAGGAAAGCACTTTTGCTTTTAAAGGAAACGATTTATGAAATAAATCATCAAATTTCTAAGTTATTATTAAAAAAAAAACCTAAAACCAAACTTCTAAATCTACATAGATTAAGGATTACCTTATTCAGAGTCCTAAGAATATACGTTTACAACGCCCTATGATGGGCATGTGATGAGAAACAGGTCGGAAGGCAAATCGACTAGCGTCCAACAAACAATCATGCTTCACCATTCATATGCTTAAAAAAAAAATTTTTAAAAAAAAAAAAATTGACCATGCATATGAATATACTCACATGGTGTGCATCTGTATCAACTCCTAGGATTCAATAACGAAAAGCAAAAGGATAAGGGTGTGATATCTCAATACATTCCAATTAAATAACCCTCCTTGAGACCCCTCCACTCAACAAAGTCTTTGTTCCAGTGAGTATGGATTATGAAGCACTCGTCATTACTCCATTTCTGAAGAACATGTTATGGCTAGTGTGGGTATCCAAATCTCTTATAACAATTGGGACTTGTTGCTAATGGTTAATCACGCCACAAACAACTTCACGATCCCAGAAATGGAAAACATGGTTGTACGCATGTTGGGCTTCCACTTCCAACCCACTAAAGTGCCGAACAATACTTGGGATGAGGACTTTCTTTATATCTAATGGGAAGAATTGAAAGTGCAGAGATCATCATCTTCTCCAATTTCCACCCACTCTCACCGGAGGGGATGATCATCTATCGTCTTTTCCTCTTCCTCATCAGCTTTAGTAGAGAGGAAGTGGTAAAAAAAGGGTCTTCATAGTAAAATAACAATAGAGTCGAAAACCGCAGTAACAGGAAAGCTCTTTTTCTTTTAAACAAAACGATTTATGAAATAAATCATCAAATTTGTAAGTTATTAAAACAAACCTAAAACCAAAATCCTAAATCTACATAGATTGATGATTACATTATTCAGAGTCCTAAGAATATACGTTTAGCGCGCCAAGTGATGAGAATGTGATGAGAGATAGGTCGGAAGGCAAATCGATCAGCGTCCAACAAACAAACATTCTTGACCGTGCATACGCTTAAAAAAATAAATAAATTAATAAAAACCTTGACCATTCATATAAATATACTCACATGGTGTGCATCCAGATTAACTCTTTGGATTCAATAAAGAAAAACAAAAGGATAAGGAAGTGATATCCCAATACATTCCAATTAAATAACCCTCCTTGAGACCCCTCCACTCAACAAAGTCTTTGTTCCAGTGAGTATGGATTATGAAGCTCTCGTCATTACTCCACTTTCTGAAGAACATGCTATGGCTAATGTGGATATCCAAATTTCTTATAACAATTAAGACTTGTTGTCCATGGTTAATTACGCCAAAAACAACTTCACAACCCCAGAAAGGGAAAACATGGTTGTAGGCTTGTTGGGCTTCCACTTCCAACCCACCAAAGTGCCCAACATCACTTGGGATGAGGACTTTCTTTTTATCCCATGGGAAGAGTTGCAAGTGCTGAAGATGGTCATCTTCTCCGATTTCCACCCACTCCCACCGAAGGGGATGAGGACATGTCTTTTCCCTTTCCTGTTCTGCTTTAGTAGAGAGCAAGTGGCAAAAAAGGGTCTTCATATTAAAATAAAAATGGAGTCAAAAACCACAATAAAAGCAAAGTTCTTTCACATCTATAAAAACGATTTATTAAATACATCATCAAATTTCTAAGTTAATATAAAACAAAACCTAAAACCAAACTCCTAAATCTACAAAAATTAAGGATTACCTTATTCAGAGTCCTAAAAATATATGTTTAGCACGTCCTGTGATGGGCGTGTGATGAGGGACATGTCGGAAGGCAAATCGATCAGCGTCCAACAAACAAACAAGCTTTGACCATTCATATGCTTAAAAAAAATTAAGAAAAAAAAATAAAAAAACAACTTTGACCATGCATATGAATATACTCACATGGTGTGCATTCAGATCAACTCTTAGGATTCAATAACGAAAAGCAAAAGGATAAAAAAAGTAATATCCCAAAACATTCCAATTAAATAACCATCCTTTAGACCCCCTCCGCTCAAAAAACTCCTTGTTCCAGTGAGTATGGATTATGAAGCTCTTATCGTTACTCCACTTTCTAAATAACATGCTATGGCCAGTGTGGGTATCCAAATCACTTATAACAATTGGGACTTGTTGCCCAAGATTAATCACGCCACAAACAACTTCACGATCCGAGAAAAGGAAAACATGGTTGTACGCTTGTTGGGCTTCAACTTCCAACCCACCAAAGTGCCCAGCATCACTCGGGATGAAGACTTTCTTTATATCCCATGGGAAGAGTTTCAAGTGCTGAGGATGATCATCTTATTCGATTTTCACGTACTACCACCAAAGCGGATTAGGACCTGTCGTCTTTTCCCCTTCCTCTTCTACTTTAGTAGAGACAACGTGGTAAAAAGGGTTCTTCATAGTAAAATAACAATGGAGTCAAAACCACAATAAAAGCGAAGCTCCTTTGCTTTTATAAGAAACGATTTATGAAATAAATAATCAAATTTCTAAGCAATTATAAAAAATAAAAAATAAATAAAAAAACTAAAACCAAACTCATAAATCTACATAAATTAAGGATTACCTTATTCAGAGTTCTAACAATATAAGTTTAACACGCCCTGTGATGGCCATGTGATGAGAGACAGGTCGGAAGGCAAATCGATCATCGTCCAACAAACAAACAAGCTTTGACCATGCATATGCTTAAAAAGGTCGGATTACTAAGCTCTCATCATTACTCCACTTTCTGAATAACATGCTATGGCTAGTGTGGATATCCAAATCTCTTATAACAATTGGATATCCACACTAAGCTTTGACCATGCATATGCTTTTCGTTATTTAATTTTTTAAAGCATATGCATGGTCAAGCTTGTTTGTTTGTTGGACGCTGATCGATTTGCCTTTCGACCTGTCTCTCATCACTTGCCCATCACAGGGCTTGCTAAACCTATATTTTTATGACTCCGACTAAGGTAATCCTTAATCTATGTAGATTTAGGAGTTTGGTTTTTTTTTTTATACTAACTTTGAAATTTAATGGTTTATTTCATAAATCGTTTCCTATAAAAACAAAAGAGCTTTGCTTTTATTTTGGTTTTTGACTCCATTTTTATTTTACTACGAAGACGCTTTTTCCCACTTCCTCTATACTAAAGCTGAAGAGGAAAAGGAAAATACAACAGGTCCTCATCCCCTCCAGTGGGAGTGGGGGGAAATCGGAGAAGATGATCATCCTCAGCACTTGCAACTCTTCTCATGGGATATAAAGAAAGTCCTTATCCCAAGTGGTGTTGGGTACTTTGGTGGGTTAGATGTGGAAGCCCAACAAGCCTACAACTATGTTTTCCTTTTCTGGGATCATGAAGTTGTCTGTGGGTTGATTAACCATGTGAACAAGTCGCAATTGTTATAAGAGAGTTGGATACCCACACTTGCCATAGCATGTTCTTCAGAAAGTAGAGTAATAACAAGACCTTGACAGTCCATACTCACAGGAACAAAGACTTTGTTGAGCGGAGGGAGTCTAAAGGAGGGTTATTTAATTGGAATGTATTGGGATATCATTTTCTTATCCTTTTGCTCTTCGTTAATAATTCCAAGAAGTTGATCCGGATGCACACAATGTGAGTATATTCATATGCATGGTCAAGGTTTTTATTGTTTTTAAGCATATGCATGGTCAAGTAAGTTTGTTTGTTGGACGCTAATTGATTTGCCTTCCGACCTATCTCTCATCACATGCCCATCACAAGGCGTGCAAAACGTATATTCTTAGGACTCTGAATAAGGTAATCATTAATCTATGTAGATTTAGAAGTTTGGTTTTAGGTTTTTTATTTTAATAACTTACAAATTTGATTATTTATTTCATAAACCGTTTCTTATTAAAGCAAATGATCTTTGCTTTTGTTGTGGTTTTTGACTCCATTGTAATTTTACTATGAAGACCCCTTTTTACCACCTCCTCTCTACAAAAGCTGAAGATGAAGAGGAAAAGACGACAGGTCTTCATCCCCTCCGGTGGGAGTGGGTGGAAATCGGATAAGATAATCATCCTCAACACTTACAATTCTTCCCATGGGATATAAAGAAAGTCCTCATCCCAAGTGATGTTGGGCACTTTGGTGGGTTGGAAGTGGAAGCCCAACAAGCCTACAACTATGTTTTCCCTTTCTGGGATCGTGGAGTTGTTTGTGGCGTGATTAACCATGGACAACAAGTCCCAATTGTTATAAGAGATTTGGATACGTATCAACTCCTAGGATTCAATAACGAAAAGCAAAGGGATAAGGATGTGATATCCCAATACATTCCAATTAAATAACCATTATTCAGACCCCTCCGCTAAACAAAGTCCTTGTTCCAGTGAGTATTGATTATGAAGCTCTCGTCATTACTCCACTTTTCTGAAGAACATGCTTTGACTAGTGTGGGTATCCAAATCTCTTATAACAATTGAGACTTGTTTCCCACGGTTAATCACGCCACAAACAACTTCACGATCCCAGAAAGGGAAAACATGGTTGTAGGCTTATCGGCCTTCCACTTCCAACCTACCAAAGTGCCCAACATCACTTGGGATGAGGACTTCCTTTATATCCCATGGGAAGAGTTGAAAGTACTGAGGATGATCATCTTCTCCGATTTTCACACTCCCACCGGAGGCCATCATGACCTGTCGTCTTTTCCTCTTCTTCCTTTTCAGCTTTAGTAGAGAGGAAGTGGTAAAAAAGGGTTTTCATAGTAAAATAACAATGGAGCCAAAAACCACAATAAAAGTAAATCATCTAATTTCTAAGTTATTAAAAAATAAAACCTAAAACCAAACTCTTAAATCTACATAGATTAAAGATTACCTTATTCAGAGTCCTAAGAATATAAGTTTAACATGCCCTGTGATGGGCATGTGATAATAAACAGGTCGAAAGACAAATCGATCAGCGTCCAACAAACAAACATGCTTAACCATGCATATGTTTGAAAAAAAAAAAAAGAAAACAAACAAACAAACAAACAAAACCTTGACCATGCATATGAATCTACTCACATGGTGCGCATCCGGATCAACTCCTATGATTCAATAACGAAAAGCAAAAGGATAAGGAAGCGATATCCGAATACATTCTAATTAAATAATCCTCCTTGAGACCCCTCCACTCAACAAAGTCCTTTCAGTTTTACGGATTATGAAGCCCTCGTCATAACTCCACTTTCTGAAAAACATGCTATGGCTAATGTGGGAATCCAAATCTCTTGTAACAATTGGGACTTGTTGCCCAAGGTTAATCACGTCACAAACAACTTCACGATCCCAAAAAACGAAAACATGGTTGTAGGCTTGTTGGGCTTCTACTTCCAACCCTCCAAAGTACCCAACATCACTTGGGATGAGGACTTTCTTTATATCGCATGGGAAGAGTTGCAAATGCTGAGGATAATCATCTTCTCCGATTTCCACCCACTCCCACCAAAGGGGATGAGGACCTGTCGTTCTTTTCCTCTACCTCTTCAGCTTTAGTAGAGAGGAAGTGTCACGCCCCGATCCCAGTGACTCATATCCTAAGAGGAAAGGCACGAATCACGAGGTATGACCTTCGGGATCTATTGCTAGACCGCGGATCATATATCATAACTACTAAAATTAATAACAATTCACATGTGATCTTAACAAATCTTCTCATTTCATTAAAATATTTCAGAGTGCGCTCTTACATTGCTTTCAAAGAAATTAACCTAATTGGCCGTAGCCTTACAACGATTTAAC
>JAUPMG010000011.1:11480997-11498062 GCA_031762675.1 Pachysandra terminalis
GAAAGTCTCGTATGGACAAATAAAGATGTTGTCATTGTCCTTCAACATCAAAGTGAAAAGATACCTTTAAGGTTAGTATGGTATAATTTCTTTGTTCTACAAGGTTTTCTTTGCTGTGATTTATTGTCTGTTAGTTAACATTTAACTATTTAAGTTCTGAAAAGGCTTTCTTATCCATATTTTAGTGCATGGTATTTGCTCCTGGAGCAGAGCTAAATGTTGTTGGGGTTACTACTGAAGTTATGTTTTGAGATATTGATTTTGTGCTTAAGATATATTAGGCCGATAAATAATGATTTGAATTCTGTATTGTCTTGTGGCATTAGTTATCTATCAATACTTTTAACTAGATTCTTACCATTCACCAGGTAATAAGAAGAAATAACAGGAAGTTGTGTTTAAGCAATATGATAGACAAAAGACTGGAATCTATGCATCTCAACGGAGAATTATGGCCTTTCCGTTGTTAAATAAGTAGATGTATAGGGGTGTTTAATAATTGTGAGTAGGGTATTCTCTGGTTCCAATGTTTCAATATAGAGCAGTTCGGCTTAGAATTTTGCTGGTCTGTACTATAACGCTGTATAATCCTTCTGAAGTAATTTTTCGGTCTACTGAATTTCCTGAACAGCTATGTCTCAGAAACAGAAAGAAGGTATGCTCTTCCATCACAAGCCCAGCGTCATATATTGGCAGGTCTGGCTTCTGCAGTTGGTGGGTTGACAGCTCCATATGAAAAGGCTTCTCATGTGCATGAAAGGCCAGTGTTGAATTGGCTTTGGGCAACTGGTTGCCACCCCTTTGGACCATTCTCTAATACTTCTCAGATTAGTCAAATGCTTCAGGATGTTGCCTTGGTAAGGCCAATCTCATTCGTTTTAAATTGTCCATCGTGATTGCAGTTATAGCTTTGTAATTGATTTATGTTCAGCTCAATTTCCCTTTTCTTCTTTTAGGCAAGGCTGGGACTTATTTTAAGTGAGTTAGCAATTACAATCTTATGTTCTGCTTGGGAGTTGGGTTTATATGGTTTTTAATGTCATAACCGTTGTCATGTATACATTTGTGTACATAGGGGTGGGATTTGGATTTATATTTGTAAAATCGACTATTAATACTATATTTCTATACTAGTATATACCTTCATTTTTACCAATAAAAAAAATTTATTATGGTTTTTGCCTTTCTCTTTTCTTGGTGATAAGGACATCTGTTTACATGTTCAATGAAAGGATTTTACTAAGTTGTTCCATCATGCCTTTTTGTTTGCTAAAATAGCTGTGTTGAAATGGGTTTTAGTGTATATAATTGCGTATGACATCTCTTCCTTGTCTGCAGAGGAGCACAATCTACGCACGTGTCGATTCTGCACTTCGTAAAATTCGGGATACTTCACAGGTACTGCGATTTACATTCCTCTCTATATATGACTTCTGAAGTTTGTTTGATAACCATTTCTTTTCTGCAGGCTGTCCAAGCTTTTGCTGGGCAACATCTGAAAACACCACTCGGGGAGCCAGTTAAAGGGAAAAAGAACAAGTCAAGCACTGAGTTATGGCTGGAGAAGTTTTACAAGAAAACAACCAATTTACCAGAACCTTTCCCACATGAATTAGTTGAACGGTTAGAAAAGTACTTGGATGTAAGTTACTCCAAATCTTGATAATAATCTGAGATTATTTTACACATTTTTTTTTTTTTTTTTTACATTATAGACATGCATTGCATCGTAATACTGCTTTTTTATATGATTTGTTAACAGAATCTTGAGGAGCAACTTGTAGATCTCTCATCCTTGTTGTACGACCATCGGTTAGAGGATGCACACTTAAACAGTTCAGAAATATTCCAGAGCTCTATATTTACCCTGCAGTAAGTAATCCTGCACTGTGTTCTCCATGCTTTTTATCTGTTCGTTTTTGTCTATTCATTTGTGAACAAGTATTTGCTAGTTGAATGATTTTAATTATCTGATTCAGACTTCACCGGGTTGTCTGGTGAAACGCTTCAAACTTAGGAACCTGGTGAATCATGGATTTTACTCTTAGATTATTTTGGTGAACCACACTTATTCACGTGAAATTCCAGTCGAGTCAACCTATCTAAGTTTTTATCCCTGAAAAAATTTGCCACATGGCGATCAGGGCTCTCCTATCTTTTTGGTGCAAGACTTAAGATTAATAAAATTTAACAGCTGCTGTTAGATGACAGAATCTATCGCATCTGTTGTCAAGGTTCATGTAAGTTGAATTTTTTTCCATGTGGCCTATCGAGAGGATTCCCTGTCAGATGGACGCCTGGATTTACCGCATCATTGTTCCATCCGACATAAAATGCCCTACCGGGCAACTAAGCCTGATAAGGCAGATGAGAATGCCTCCTCCCCCTTCCTTTCAGCCCCTTTTTTCTTAGTTCTTCAGTGACTGATTAAACTGTGGTTTTGGGACAGGTATGTAGATCATGTTTTGGCAGCAGAGAGAGACAAGATGAGGTGCTGTGATATTGAATACATTTTTCCTGTGCAGTCTTCACAGGCTTTCATCTACGGTGGAATCCTTATCGCCGGATTCTTTGTATATTTTGTTGTTATTTTCTTTTCTAATCCTGTGCGCTGATCTCAAATGGCCCCCTAAATAGTCATTTAAAAAAGTGCAGTAGTCATGAATGCTTAATGACTCGTATGGGAGAAAGCTTATCCCATCAAAGTATAAGAAGTTTTTTTTTTTTTAATTGCAGCGTCCAATGATACTATTTTGATTCATGCTATAGTATAGACTTTGAGGCCCTTTTTGGTTCACTGGAAAATAGGGGGGGGGAATTATTTTCTAGAATTTCACAATTTTCCAATGTTGGTTTCAACGGAAAAAAAAAAAAAAAAAAGATCAGAAAAATATTTTAATGAAAAGCTCTTCAAGTTCCAGAAAACAACTTCCCGGAAAATGTGACGGACTGAACCCAGAAGAAACCTGCAATTACTTAAAGACTTTTCAGGGATTTCATCAACAAGATGGAAATTGTGCAAATCCAAAACCAGAAGAAGCTCAATGTTTCCAAGCTCTGGTAAGATTGTTTCTTCAATTGTATTATTACCCAATCTGAGAACAGAATGGCTCTTCCAGTGTGCAAGTCTAAATGGAATATCCCTTTCAGCCTGCATTCAGAACCCTTAGACCTCTGAAATTTGTAATGCTCAAAGGAAGATTCTCCCGGCTACAGTCGTGATTAAATCTGTCGACATCAGAGGTTTGGCGATCTAGAAAGACTCAAGAAATCCCCAAAACACCAGGAAAACCTTCACTTCATTGAGTATTCATCCATCTTCTCCCTCTCTTCATCCATTTATGAAGCTATCGTCGTTACTCCACTTTCTAAAAAATATGTTATGGCTGGTGCGAGTATCCAAATCTCTTGTAACAATTGGGACTTTTTGTTTTCGGATTCCAAAAAGGGAACATTGTTGTAGGCTTGTTGGGCTTCCAACTCCAACCCACTAAAGTGTCCAACATCACTTGAGATGAGGACTTTCTTTATATCCCATAGAAAGAGTAGCAAGTGCTGAGGATGATGATCTTCTCCGATATCCACTCACTCCCATCGGAGAGGACGAGGGCCTGTTATATTTTCCTCTTCCTCCTCATTTTTAGTAGAGGAAGTGGTAAAAAGGGATCTTCGTGGGCCATGAGTCCAAACACGGTACGGCATGGCATGGCGATATAAGGCCCGTCATGCCGTGCTTGGGCACAGGCCAAGGCAGCACACACGGCCCAGCCCATTTGTACATCCCCATGCCTGCGTGTTAAAAATCAATCATATTGAGAAACCATGGTTAGATCCATCTTCATCGGCCAAGCACAAGTATAAAAATACATGGTTACTTACCTTGCCCGAGTACGTTAGCCTGTACTAAGGTCGAGGAAAATGAGCTCAACAACGACCACAGGCGCAGATACTCCTTATCGTCTCATTCCTAAACACAACGACCTCTCAACACAGAACAACACATCCATCCCCAAGCTTGAGCTCTCCCAGACCCAGAAGACAATCTCCATTCTCTTAGACACCAAATGCAGAACTTCCCTGCAACATCTCAAGCAAACCCACACTCAGACAATAAGGAATGACCTTTCTCAAGACAACTACTTGTCGGGTTCCTTGGTGAAGTGCTACGCCAACCCTCACTTCGGAAGCTTGGCTTATGCACTAAAGGTCTTCAATGGAGTGCATCAACCCCATGTCTTCTTATGGAACTCTATCATCAAGAGCTACCTGGAAAACAATGACCCCAATAAGGCTATCTCCTTTTATCTCAAGATGGTCGTTGCAGGTTCGAGGCCTAACAAGTTCACTTTCCCAACCTTATTCAAGGCCTGTACTGTTGCTAAAGCGATTGGAGAAGGGTTGCAAGTCCATGCCCATGTTGTGAAGCGAGGACTTGGAGGAGATGGGCACATAAGGAGTGCCGGAATTCAGATGTATGCGTCTTGTGGACGTGTGAGGGAGGCGCATCGTATGTTTGATGAGAGAATAGATTCAGACACAATTTCTTGGAATGCTATGCTAGATGTGTATTTGAAATCTGGGGACCCAGAGGCTGCCACAGATCTGTTCCGGAGTATGCCACAACGGAATATTGGTTCTTGGAATGCCATGATCACTGGATATGCAAGGTGCGGCATGATTAAACTAGCCGGAGAATTATTCAGTGAGATGACTGAAAGGGATGATGTATCTTGGAGTGCTATGATAGATGGTTATATCAAGGGAGGTTACTTCAAAGAGGCCTTGGAGGTCTTTCATGAGATGCAAAGAGAAAAAGTTCGACCTATGAAGTTTATCCTGTCGAGTGTGCTTGCTGCGTGTGCTAATGTTGGGGCTCTTGATCAAGGCAGATGGATCCATGCTTATGTGCGGCGGAATTCAATTGGATTGGATGCAATAATGGGGACTGCTCTGGTCGATATGTACGCGAAATGCGGGCGTCTTGACATGGCTTGGGAGGTTTTCGAGAAGATGAAACGAAAAGAAGTCTTCTCTTGGAATGCCATGATCGGAGGACTTGCAATGCACGGGCGTGCTGAAGACGTGATTGATCTTTTCTTGAAAATGCAGGAGAAGTTGAGACCTGATGGAACCACATTCACAGCTGTTTTAAATGCTTGTGCTCATGCAGGTATGGTTGAAAAAGGCCTCGATTACATCAATTCTATGAAAACAATACATGGGATGGAACCTGCAGTGGAACACTATGGGTGTGTGGTTGACCTCCTAGGCAGAGCCGGGCTGTTGGCAGAAGCAGAGGACCTTATAAGGTCTATGCCGATGAAACCTAATGCAGCTGTTTGGGGAGCTCTTTTAGGTGCTTGTAGGATTCATGGAAATGTTGAACTGGGTGAGAAAGTGGGGAAGCTCTTACTTGAGTTGGAACCAAAGAATAGTGGTCGATACGCTTTGTTATCAAATATATATGCTAAGGCAGGTAGATGGGATGACGTTGCGCGAGTAAGGACAATGATGAAAGAAAGGGGAATAAAAACAACTCGTGGAGGCAGCTTAATTGACTTGGACGGTATGGTTCACGAGTTCATAATGGGGGATGGATCTCACCCACAAATGAAGGAGATCCAGTTGATGTTAGAGGAGATCATAAAAAGGCTGCAAGGAGAAGGGTATGTACCGAATACCACCCAAGTATTGTTTGATATTGATGAGGAAGAGAAGGAAACTGCTCTTTGTCACCACAGTGAGAAGCTTGCTATTGCCTTTGGGTTCCTTAACACAGATCCAGAAACAAGCATCCATATTGTGAAGAACCTCCGAGTGTGTGAAGACTGCCACTCTGCAACCAAGCTCATTTCACGCGTGTACAACCGCGAGATAATTGTGAGGGACCGTATGCGATACCATCATTTTAAGAATGGAATTTGTTCATGTAAGGACTTCTGGTAGGAAGCTGGAACTTGTTCCTTGAAATGCATTTCATCATTATGTTCATCTTCTTGTTGATTTTCTCAATCTCCCTTCAATACACAGCTCAATTACAAAACTCATGAACCACAAATCCATGAAAAAAGAAAAGAAAGAAATTGTTCAGAAAAATGTGAGAGACAACAAGAAGATTAGATGGTCAATTAATACACAATCGCTAGCTTGACCTGAATCATCTGGATCATATTAATTTCTAACAGGTTTCAACTTCCATGTTTCTAAGAACTACCTTTTCTGCAAAATTTCTAGCCGTTGGAGATTTTCAAATTCCACACCTCTCAAGCATCATATAAAAATCTCAAACAAAATCTTACGATTGTGGTTTAAAAAAAAAAAAATTAAAATAAATTAATTTGGTACAGTTTACGATTCAGGTTTTGATTAACCGAACCAAATCGAAAAAACCGAAGTTTCATATGTGTGTGTGTATATATATATATATATATATATATATATATATATGTATTAATGAAAATAACATTAATTTTAATTTTATCAAACTGAATCAAACACCCGAATTTATGATTTCTATTTCGATTTGCTTCGGTTGGCAGTTTAGTGCAATGTAATTTGGTGTGGTCTTAGTTTGACCATTAAACCGAATCAAACAGATCGAATTACACCCATACGTAAGGTTGTAAATGAATCGAGCTTTGCCGAGCTCAAGTCTAGCTCATAGACCTTGAGCAAGGCTCAGGCTTGGTAAAATATTTTGGGCTCAAGTTTGGCTCTTAAAAAGGCTCGGCTCACAAAAAAGCTTAGATTAGTACAAATGTATTAGTATTAAAGTTTATGCTTATTATATATAATATAATATATTAATGTGTATCCATATTAACATATAATAGAAGATATAAGAATACGGATATATAATCTCATATGCAAACCAAGCTGAACCGACCTAAGCTCGACTCAAGCTCTTTAAGATAATGAGCATTTTTGGGGGCTCAGGCTTGGAGGCTCGGCTCGCGAGCCTAATTATAGAGCACAAGCTCAACTCATACTAATTGAGCCTGAACCAAACTAGCTCGACTCGGTGATAGCCTTGCCCCTACTCGAACTCTGCTAACATTCTTCATCCTTTATTCTTTGTTTGGGAGCAGCAACTTCGTGTACATTATCGTGCAGAGGCAGCAGATTGCATGTCTTTCGAAGCGACTTTGCGCATCGGAGATCCGGTTTATGGGTGTGTTGGAATCATCTCTCAATTATAACAACAAATAATCCTGCATGAACAAGAATTGGCCAAGGCACAATGCCTACTAGCCTTCTATAATCCACCACAACAAATAATCCTACATGAACAAGAATTGGCCAAGGCACAATGCCTACTAGCCTTCTATAATCCACAACAAGCCCAACAACAGCAGCAACAACAACAAAAATCAGTTCTAGCCGAGGTTCGACATGGTGAACACTCATGGTTCGGTGCCAGCCAAACTGAAACTACCTTCTATAAGCCACAACAAGTCCAGCATCAACAACCACAGCAACAGCAGTTGACTCTAGCCCAGACTCAATATGGTGAACCCCCATGGCTCAGTACTTACCAAAAAGATCCCTTTTATTACTTAGATCAGCTATTTTTAGACTTTAATCAACAAGACCACAACTAAATCCTTATTTCTTGAAGTCATGTATTGTTAAACAGATTCGCTTGATCTGAATCATCTGATCATGTTTTTAAGTTCCAACTTCGGGGAAAAAAATAGTAAAAATTTTCAATTTTAGATATCAAGAAGATGGGTTCATAATAGGGATGTACATGTGGACCCGGCATTTGCTTGGGCACGGGTTCCCAAGTCCAATACTTGTTGTGCCATGCTCAGGCATGAACCCAGGTTCGTGCTGTGTTGGGTCTGGATTCCCAGGATTTTGGATCGGACTGGTCCAGGCCGATCTGGATTGGCAATATCGGCCGGTATTGATGATGAGCCAATTTGAATATTGATTCCCTCAAATCATAACATGACATCTGGCTAGGATAGTTATGTAAATATACATTTTAAAGAGCGTATATTTGAAAATCTGAATATCTTCTCAAAAAGTTTATTCTTAATAGAAAGATATTTTTAGAAATAGTATATCTCGAAAATGTCCATTTTGTGAGAATCATTTTGAGATATCCACAAAATATGTTAGCCTTCTTGAGAAGGCCAATTCGTCAGCTATAAGTTAGCCACCTTGAAAGGGTCAATTCGTCATCTATAGGTTAGCCACCTCAAGAGGGCAAATTCGTCATCACAAGTTAAATCTCAAATGAGGTTATTAACATACATTTGTATTTCAAAATAGTTTTAGTTAGGCATTTCGAAATGATCAACTTATTATTCCAAAATCATATTTTTATCTTTCAGGATAATCATATGAATAGTTCGAAATCAACTTTCGAAGTAGTTATTCGAAATGATCATTATGAAAAAACTAATGTTATAAATTATAAAGGAACAATCCCTAATATTTATTACTCCTCAAAATTAGTGAATTCGAGGTTATTCATTTAAAGCATAAGGGGAAATAAATTTTAGACTTTCAAGAATTGAGAGTCAGAGAGATAAGTCTTATCAAATTCCTCGAAGATCTTGAAGCATTTAAGGACTTGAATCAATACAGAATAGTAACGTATCATTAACTTTATAACCTTATACTCTTTACTAATCCGAACGTTATGAAAATATTTATTGAAACGTTGTGTATTAAATTAGACGTTTTAAATATTGAATATTCAAATCAAAACGCGTGTTCAATCAAACGTTTTCAATTTGTTCATAAAACGTTGCAAACGGTTAAGTAACAAATCTAAGGCTATAAAAGGGCAACAATACATCAGAAAGAAAAGTTGATTTATCAGATTCCTTGGCATTGAACATTCTCTGAGAACTCGCAGAGCTTTCTCTTGGGAATTCTCTTTTCTGAAGTTACGTTCTGTGTTGTCTTTCTAAACATTCCTGATTGATCTCATCATTTCCCTCTTTGCTATCATCTTCCAAAAGGAAACCTTTCACTGGAACGGTCTTTCTTTGATTTAGGCCAGTGAAAGCAAATATTCGAATCCACTGATTGTGCAAACCATTTTGGTTAATTTACATTTTGAGTCATTTATCGGTTTGTGCCTCACCAGTACCGGCTAATCCAAATCCGATCCAAAAGTTGATCATCCTTAAAAAAATAAATAAATAAAAATTGAATCGGGGATACAAGTCGCCGAAACGGCGATATCGATCACTAAACTGGCGATACTAGTAGGGATCGGTCGGTATCAGACCGGTCCAGGCCAATACCTGTTGGATCGTTCATGTTATAAATGGAAAAAAAAATTGGGATCGATGGATAGGTCCAATCCAATAACTGGGCCGGTCCAGATTGGTATCGATTGGACTGATCAGATCTAAAGCCACTTGATACAATAGTTGTATTGGTGGATACAAGCCTTTTCTTTTAACGTGTGGCCCACCTAATTGGACCAGGTTGATTGGTTGTTTAGTCTGATGATACGGTTTGAGGTTTTGATCGTGGTTCGACCATTCTGGTTCGGGTTGATCTCAGACACACCTAATCGATCCAAAAGATCTGGACCGTCAGATGGCATGTTTGATCATGTACACACGATGGGGACCATCCGAACAGGTTGCACCTGATCATAGAGATGTCACTCGAACAGGTACCTGTACATTTAGATCTTGATCGTAGGATCTTGGTTGCACGTTGTGGATGATGAGTGAAAAGGTATATGGACTTTTCAGGATTGCTCCAAACCGTTAGATCAACATCATGCCTGTTGATGAACAGACACGTGTACGTCTATAAATAGATTACAGATCCAGATCATTCAATCATTCCATAGCATCCAGATTCAACCTAGTTCAGATCTGATGGTGCAAGTCAGTCCTAGATAAGATCTAGTCCAGATCTGATTAAGAGAGAAACTATTACAACTACAAGTCTTTCGATCACGCGATTGGTATCATCAGTCATATACACAGAGTGTCCTGTTGTGATCAGACAGTGCACATCCGAAAATCACAACGAATCTTGACCAGAGGCTTCATTGTATCCTGAAGGCATTTTATAGCCTCAGACTCATTACTTAACCGTTTGCAACGTTTCATGAACAGATTGAAAACACTTGATTAAACAGGCGTTTTGATTTGAATATTCAATATCCAAAACGTCTAATTCAATACACAACGTTTCAATAAATGCTTTCACAACGTTCAGATTAGTAATGAATATGGGATTACAAAGTTAATGATACGTTATTGTTGTTACTGTTCTGTAATGATTCAAGTCCTTAAATGCTTCAAGATCTTCGAGGATCTTAACAGGACCTATTTCTCTAGCCCTCCATTCCTAAAAATCTAAGATTTATTTTCCCCTATGCTTTAAATGAATAACCTCAAATTCACTAATTTCGAGGAGTAACAAATGTCAGGGAATGTTCCCTTATAATTATGTTTTCATATTGATTTATTTCGAATAACTACTGCGAAAGTTGATTTCGAATTATTCATATGATTATCCTGAATGATAACTAAAAATATGATTTTGGAATAATAAGTTAGTCATTTCGAAATGTCATTTCAAAATGCCCAACTAAAACTATTTCGAAATACAAGTGTATGTTAATAACCTCATATGAGATTTAACTTGTGATGACGAATTAGTCCTCTCGAAGCGGCTAATCTATAGATGACGAATTGGCCCTCTCAAGGTGGCTAATCTATATATGACGAATTGGCCCTCTCGAGGACAAATTGGCCCTTTTGAGGTGGCTAACCTATTTTGTGGATATCTCAAAATGATTATCACGAAATGGACATTTTCGAAATATACTATTTCTAGAAATATCTTCTTATTACGAATGAACTTTTCGAAAACATATTCAAATTTTCAAGTATACGCTCTTTAGAATGTATAATTGCATAACTAACCTTGCCAAGTGTTATTTTATAATTTGAAGGAATCAATTTTCAAATTGGCTCATCATCAATACTAGCCGGTAAGATAGGATTCCTCATTTTATCTAAAAAAGACCACTATTACTTCGAAAGTTGCAGTATGTAAGGCAGTCATAAGAGCTTCAGTTTTGTAACTACAGGTTCTCATCTTGTATGAAGTTTCTGCTGTTCTCCACTACATGCAACAGGTATATAATAAAGCACCCTTAATGTCACCACAAGGCATGACCAATTTTATACCAATGTATGCATTTTAATGCAAATATATATATATATATATAAGGGAGAGCGAAGATTAGATGTGGCTAAAATGTCAAGTATAACATACAAGATAACTATAGAGCGGAAGAGATAATGTATTAGAGATAGTGGGTGGCTCATATTCACTAGTGTCTATATTGGATAGGAGTATAAGTTGTAACTTTAATTCGTTTTTTGACATAGTGGAAACTTCTTCTCTCATGAATGTAGGCTTTGCCAAATCACGGATGTCTATGTGCATTGTTTTGATCTTTGTTTATTACTTTATTATTATTGTTTGATCCAATCAACAGAATGACCATGGTATATATAGGCAACACAATGGGCAAATTTAAAAGCATGCCATGGTGAATAATATTCAATTTTTTTTTTCACAATCATGCAGAAATATAATTCCATATAAAGTTCAAAACAAAATATTAGAAGCTAGGAAAAATCAGGTATTAGTTAACTCGTACCTCAAGCTCCACTGTCTAAGCCACTAGTAGCTTTATCCTTCCCAATTCGCCGGTGTGACACAAACTCGTGGAATTGTTTGGTCCTCTCTCTCATATTTGAAATCATTTCTTCAGTAATCTCACATATCTGTCTTGGCAAATAAACCTCCAAGTAATCGAACCACTCCCCCAATGTCATATTCTCCAAATCCATTCCATCATTTACATTGGCAGAACTTTCTTTGACAGAAGAGGGATTCAATGATTCTATGCAAGTATCTTGCCCCAAATTAGTTGCCTTATCGATATCTTGAGCCACAGATATAGGAATTGCAACAGATGCTGAAGCATCATCCTTTGAACTTCCTGGAACAGTTTGTTTTGTCTGGTTTCCTTCAATTGATGCCACATTTCCTGATTCTCTATAACTCTCTTGATCTAAACTTGACTTTTCAGGAATCTTTCGAATCTCCTTCGAAGCTCTAGTCCTTAGAGTAGTTTCTTCGTTTATCTTCTGAGCCTCAGAAAAGGAAGCCAAAGCAGGTTCATTCATCGAGTCCTTATTCTTTCTCGGTCGCCCTCTCCGGATTCTATTTTCTGCAACAATTGCTACATTCTCTAGTTCTCCACAGTTCCATATCCCTGTAGTAGATTCTTCACATATCTTCTGAGCCTCGGAAATGGAAGCCAAAGCAGACTCCGAGGTTTTTTCTTCGAAACCCTAACCCTTTTTGAAGCCATTATAGGAGCCACATCACCATCTTCTCTACAACTTCCTGATCTAGAATTTGAATCCGAAGCAGCTCTTCGACCGATCTTTATATCCTTCTTCAGTTCCTTCTCGATATTCACCTGGATCGAGGTATATTCTCCGATCTTGATCGTGTCTTCGTCTCGAAGATCAAAGGGTGCCAATGGATGGAGCTTAACTCGATTCAACAACGTACCATTCGAGGTATCGAGATCGGAAACCAGCCATTTCCCGTCTTTGAACTCGATGAACAGATGCTTGGAAGAAATTCCTACATCTTTAATGGCGAAAGTGTTACCTCTGACGATTCTACCGATTCGGATCAGCGATCCAGGAGTGCATTCTAGGGTTTCACCCTCTCGAGGCCCCTTCTCCACCGTCAATTTCAAGATGGAACCTTCCATGTTGCAGAGATTTGAAAACCCTAGAATGAGCAAAATGAAGAAAGATCTTATTAGTTATTTCCGAATGCAGATGAAGGAAGTGATGCTGATAGTCTGAGGCAGCAATAAGAGGGGTTTTGCTTTTTTCACTGAGACGAAATGTATATTTGAATTTTTCAGATTGCCGCGAATTTCAGTTTGTGAGCCTTTGCCCGCCCCCGTACCACTCAAGCAATAGGTAGTGAATAAAACGGGTCGGATCCGGAATACGATCCCTTGTTATTAGGTAAATTCAAATCGGATCTGTATCCAGAGTCCAGACCATATGATCCTAAAACATATAGGGTTTGGGGATTAACAATCTATATTGCCCATTAGAATCAGATTGTTAGAATACTTGGGGTCCGTTTGGAGAAGCATCTTACAAATGCAAGGGCTTTGTGAAAAAGGGCTCTGAATCAAAAACCATTGACTAACAATTATGTATAGTGAGAAAAATAATATAAAAGGATGTTCTGTTCATAATTTTTGGTTAAATAGAAATTTTTGTCTTTCTAAAGAATATATAATGTAAATAAAAATATAATTTTGTCATTTTAAAACTGTTGCTTAAATTTAATCATTGCTAACTTTTTCTGCAATCGTAGTTTTTGGAAGCAACCTATGAGTTACTGCTTCACCAAAATGGGCTTCACGAAGAAACAATTCCTTTCAAAACCCCTTTCAGAAGTGTCTTCAAATATTCAAGCATTAGGTTAGAAGCCCTTAGGCTTTTGTGTCTAGGAAGGGCTTCCTGGTCCTTATGAAGCTAAGGGCCCGATTGGCATAGCTTCTTTCAAATGGAAGGGCTTCAATATGAAGACCTTTGTGAAAAAGTGCTTTGAATCAATGTAGTAGGCAAAAAATTGGGTTTAGTGAGAGATTTTTTTATAAAAGGATGCACCTATACATAATTTTAGGTTAAATGGGTATTTTTGTCTTTTTTAAAAAATAAAATAGAAATAAAAAGGTATTTTTATTATTTCAAAAGTTTCAATTAAATTTAGAGCACTCCTAACTGCTTCCTGCAAACACAATTTTCAGAAGCAGTCCGACTCTTGCTTCATCAAAATAAACTTTCTGAAGAAACAAACGATTAAAAGGAAGACAGACTCCTTACAATTTTCAGAAGCAGTCCTACTCTTGCTTCATCAAAATAAACTTTCCGAAGAAACAAACGATTAAAAGGAAGCCATCTCCCAAGGAGTCTGTCTTCCAATTTTCTAATAATCTTACAGGTTTTGCACAATTAACACGATGAATTAGAGATAGATCGGTGCCAATAGGATTAGCATGCCAAATATGGTAGGAAAAATATGCTTGTAGTTCCTATGGGGTGGAGACGATGGAGCCGGCCCATGGATTTTCCTTACATTTGCCACATTTCGCTCAAAGGGTTGAAAGGAGATAGTGCATCAAGTTGTTCGCAAGAATTTATAGATGAGCTGCATTTTGAGTTGCTGCTACTCTAAATCTCCATCATCGTCTTCATCTCCAATACAAATTCTTGATTTTCAACAGCATTTGCGTTCCCTGTACTAACAAAACTGATAAACTAAAAAACTCGGTTTCAACGATCAAGTTGTGGACAAGTCCATAACCAATTCAACTCCCAGAAGTAAAGTATGTGCTTCTGCAACAAGATTAGCAACCAAGCAGAATCAGCTCGGAAATTCGAATGTTAAAAATTGCCAAGACTTTTACAAGAGAATTAAAGGAAAAAGAAATTTGTAGCTCTACTTCCGAAGTAAGCGTAACTAGTCTCATCCCCATTGTCAGAGAGAGCAAGAAATTACAGCCTTAAGGTCTGAAGGAATTTTATGCTAGTCCACTTCTGGTTGAAGAACAACAATGCAGCAATAAACACCACCAAAATACACAGCAATAGTGATTGCAACAACATCTGCCGAGTAAAAATAGCCAAATGACCTGAGAAGGATAGATATGATTGAAACAAGGAAAGAAAAGAATTTGATTTATACCAATATACCTAAACAGGATTCTCAAACAAGTGGAAGGCATCATTAGATCTAAACGGTTCATATAAGCCATAGCTGCACTCACAGCACCTACCATACTCTCCATTATGGATATGGAAAACAAGCAGCTATAATAAGTAAGGATGAAGTTCCTCCTACATGTGATTGAAGTAATTTTACAGACTCTAGGCCTAGTTTATATATCTTAAAGGACTAGCCAAAGGGAACTACATGCACACAAGCTAAGATGTACAAGAATTGAGTACAAGGAGTTACCTGTCAGATGAAACAAGGAATTATAATATTAACCATGATACCAGCATGGATCTGCTTCGGATCAAGGAAAAGAAAACATGGAACTGCGAGCGTATGATTGTTATTGTTTACTTGTCCCATGGCTATTGCATCCAATCATATGTTGTTTGCATGCAGCTACACTCAACAGATATGGAAATCAATCGGCAATTAGGTAAGAAAACAATGGTGTTAATACTCAGCATGTGACTTTCTGAAGCTAGAAAGGCTCAAAGTGCAAGATCTATTGGGAAAAATCAGAGTTAAGAAAATAAATACTCTGCAAGCTGCAGGAATACCAAGTAACAAGTGAATTAATTATATTTACTCAAGAAACAGCTTTGAAGAACCTCATAGATTTCATATATCAAATACTACCCACTGAGTTTGTAAGCACCCATTTCACGAAAAAAGCTCTTTTTTTAATGAACAACAACAATATAGGAGGATGGATTGTAAGACAGTCCCATCCAATCCAAGACTGAGATAGAATCAGAACCAAGCTACAACCACTTAAACCTCCCCCCAGTAACATCTCCCCAAAAAGAAACCCCAAGAAGCTCAATTCTGCCCTTGGCCAACCTTTCCTGAGAAAACAAGATGCTCATCACATTGGCTAAGAACCATCCCAAGAGCCATTATGAGGTGAAGCTAACCAAGATACCAACAGGGAAGAATCCCCTCCATAACCAACCTATCAAAACCCGGAGCTCAAGCCTCACTCGTACCTGTCAGTAGGGTGCATAATTCAGCTCTAACCGCAGTTTCCTCCCCAATGGGCCCGTGAAAACAATCAGAGAAAGAAATATTCCCCAAATCTGTTTGCCCCGAAGCCCAGAAAAACAGAGTAGGGAATACACTCCTCACTACAATACCAATAGAAGCCTCCTTTCCCTCAAAAAATCTAGAATTTCTTTCTTTCCAAAGAGTCCACATGATTACCCCAGGGCCCAAATTCCATAGAATATTCTTCTTTTCTACCTCTTCTTGGATTTCTCGTCTTTTTTTAGAATTCTAATTGGTATACGAGTAAAAGAGTTGGGGCCCACAGCCTACCATCTTCGACCAATCCCTTATCTTATCTTTCACAAAAATCCTTCTCAACACCCTCATCTGAGCAATACTCGTCTTATGAATGTGTTGCTCCTTCATTGACTAATATTCTATTTCATACAGCATAACAGACCTAATAGCTGTCTTATTAAATTTTTCTTTTAGCTTAAGTGGAATACGTTGATCAAAACACTTTAGAACCACCTTTAACACTTACATTATTCATCTATATCTCTATGTATGACATCCTCATTAGTATCCCACTTTTATGGATATTTAATCCAAGTTAATGGAAGTTATTACTTTCGGGAATCACCCGGTTCTCAAAACATGCCATTGCTTAACCCCCCTCCTACCATTTGTAATACAGTTACATTCCGTGTAATCGAATTTAATTTACAACTTGACTTATTTAGAACTATTTGACTCTAATTACTACCTCTCATAATTGGTCCACCAAAACCACATTGTCTGTAAAGGACATCCATCAAGAAACCTTTTTTTTTTTAATATGGACTCTCAATTCGTCCATAATTAAAGAATAAAACTAGGATTCATTGTAGACTCTTGATGAAACTCATTTGTTTCACTGCCAATTAAATTGAAAAAAAAAAAAAAAAACCCATGGAACTGATGCATCTATGGGCCCTCTACTGAGTATTAACTATTAACTAATAAGAAAACAATCTCCAATACATACAATTTTGAGAAACCAACTTTTTCCATAGCGCAAGCCAATAACTTCTAATATCTATTAGTTAATGAAAAATGGACTATCTAATAGTTCTATTAGAGCATCTCCAATCCTTTCCTAAAAATCTCCCCAAATTCAAATTTGAGAAAAATTCTCCCTAAAAGTTGCTCCAATCGTCTCTATCCTTCTCCCCAAATATAGGGAGAAGTTAAAACTTTCCCTATATTTGGG
>JAUPMG010000011.1:11507165-11518134 GCA_031762675.1 Pachysandra terminalis
CATACAATTAAGCACAACTAAATAGACTAATATGCATAAGTAAGAGGCATAAAAATACAACTATTAGACACTTATCAAGAACAAATATCTTTTTTGAGCCTACAAGAAGAAAAACTTGTATGCTGCGTTTGGATACCGAGAAAGTGTGGGAAAGGAAAAAGAAAGTGTACTTTTATCTTTCTTTTGAGTGTTTGGATTGCAAGAAAATGAAAAAAGAGTGGGGACCACTGTTTTCTTGAGAAAGTTTATGAACCAAAAAATGCACTTTTTTTTTCTTGCCAAATTGGTTGGATTTTGTGTCGCGAGAATCTTATTTTGGTCTTCTTCCAACATTGACCTTCCCAAACAACCACATTTACAATGATTAATATATATATAAATATATATGAAATTAATTAAAAAGTCTTATTAATTGGAAAAAAAAGTAAAAGAAAATATAAATGAAAGGACAAAAAAATTAAAAAAAGAGTTGCGTGTTCTACATTAAAACCAAGAGAGGTTGGACCTATAAAAACTTATTACTTTTTTTTTTTTTTAAATTTTAATAAAATTTGATTGGTTGTATTTTTTTTTTAAACTTAAAAAAATTAGAAATCGTGAAAATTGATGGATGGGGCCCAACGTCCTCTATAGTCTAAATCAAGCTGATCCGGATCGATTTAAATTGATATCAATCCAAAATCAAATCGATCTAATTTTATTTTATAAGTTTAAAACCAAAACCGAACCCAAAATCTAAAATTCGAACCAAAACCAAACCGAAATCGATATGATATAACATAAATATGGCTTATGGCATAAGGGCATAATTGGAAAGTATGTCATGATTCTTTTGATTTTCTTACATACCAAACACACAGTTACATGATTTCTATTAATAATCATGTATTTTTCTTGCAACATCCAAACAAATTCAAAAAAGATATTTTCACTTTCTTTTCACATTATTTTCATATTCTTTTCTTTCTCAACCGACTTTCTCTCATAACGTTGGCATCCAAACACAGTCTAATAGTCATGCAATTTTCTTGCAACATCCAAACAGCATTAGGAAAGTTATTTTCACTTTCTTCTGACATTCTTTTCTTTCTCAATTGACTTTCTAGCATTTTCTTCGTATCCAAACGCAGCCTTAGAGATGGAGAGATATCTCGTGAACCGATCAGCCGTGATCCGGTTTTGGTTCAGGGCTCGGCCCACAAACCCGGTTGGGCTAACTTTTTTCTGGGACCCACTTTGTGATTATGCCGAGGCCTTAACTGTATAATACAGTTGGCGGGTAAGTGGGTATTTAAGATAATATATAATGTCACAGTCAAATCAGACGGTCATGATGAGTTAGACAGCGTTTTCGTGCTGCCTCTTCTGCACACGTGTCATGCATTAAGAATATTAAAAATATTTTAATATTCTGTCACAACAAACTTGGATCAAAAGAATGAAACAGTCAACACAAGATCGATGGTTAGGGTTTATATGTTTTGGATCGGCCACGGACGGATGGAAGCTTACAAATCAAAATTAGGATTGTTGTTGTCCTTTTTGTTTTGGCCATTGAAGCCAAGTTGAATTCAGCTTCAACAGAAACACAACGAGAGTGACTTACTGATTTTACAATAGATATCAAAGAAAGAATATCAATATAACAGAGAATGTAAAGAGTACTTATTGTACTCAGGCATGGCTGACTGCTTCGTCCATGCCAATCCTCCCAAGGCCTGCATTGAGGGGTCTGGCGTGGAGAACATTATAGGGTGATTGTCCTCATGCGCGTAAACTATGAGATTTGGTCATGTTTGGACAAAAAGGGATCAGGATTTATGGATTAAAATAGAGTTATAGTAACTAAAATTTCAACATCAACCTTGAGGTTCTTTTGTTTTTTTTGTTTTGATTTTCACTTTTCATTGAATCAAGACTTTTCTGCATTTTTTATGATTTCTCTTATTTTTTTAATTTTTATTATATTGTTAATAGACTTTTCTGTATTTTATATGATTTTCTCATACTTTTTTTATTTTTATTATATTTTTAATATATTAATTTATTTTTATATTGACCAGCGTGTAATTAGGACCGAGTTACTTGGATAGGTAGACTTCCGAGTTAGTAGCCCTATCCGAGTTTTTAAACACTGATGTATACATGTATTGTCTCTGAAATGTCTCATTAAAGTTTGCACAATACAAGCTCCACCAAGGATTCTTGTTTCCATAGGATTCTGCTACGTGGAAGTTGAAGCATCTGCTGTAGCATGTATCCATGTATGTCGTCATATGTTTATATACATGGCGAAAATCTGCACATGCATACATGTGATCATATAGCATACACAGATGCATAACCGCCAAAGTACATAGACGCATAACGTATATCTTCGCATGTATTTGAACATGGAGTGTACACAAATGCATACTAAAGTAGATGCATATTACATCAGTTTCCATGTTCTAGACGATATACTCTCATCAGTCACTATTGCTTTCGCTGTGGCATGAATCATGACCTATGATTTATCCACGGTTGGTTTGCTGATGCTTGTGATAAATATCGATCGTCATGCTTACCCTAAATGGAAGAAAAGAAAAAAATTATTTTTTTAATTGTTGGTTAATAGGGAGATTACTTTCCTTAATGACCCTAGCATTAATGTCAACTCATGATTTGCGTTGAAAAACCTAAAAATAATTAATTCACACTTTGCTCTTTCATGTTTTCCAGTCTTTTGTTCTAAAGTGGATAATCCACTCATTTAATTGATTGATGCTAACACTGCAGTGCGTCATGGCTTCATGGTTCATGGAGAGAGAGAGAGAGAGAGAGAGAGAGAGAGAGAGAGCTGCTTCAGCTTGCAGATTCAAGTTTCATTCCCGGATAAAAACACAGTTTAAAGGCTCTAAATTAACTAGATCTTTAGGTTTGTACACAGATATTGATTTTCTGCTCAAACTGGGATTCTGTCGCTATTATATCCATGTTTAATTAGTGTAAATTGCAAAGAGAAGATTCTCTGGTTATAGTATTCTGATCTCCAAAGGATTGCTCCTCATTCCACTCTGTCTGGTTATGAGTTGGTATATAATGACTGGTACTATATTCGGATACTTCTTCATTTCAAACCTGTTTGCACCACCAATATCCAAGATACATATATCTGGCAAGAATATCTAATATTTGCTTGACTAGGAAAGAACATTAATATAAGCATTTAGTGAGGATGATGAACCTTATATATGTTTATTTTTGCTGAAGCAAATCATCTGTGATATATTCTTGCAATTTTTCCGGCAGCATCATTCGCGTGATGCCATGGAAAGCATCGATGAAACTGGTGACCTATCAATCTAAAAACCCTAAGGCACAACCAACCCTAAACGGGTGCCCCTTAAGCAGAACAATCGGCGACCTATCAATCTAAAATCCCTAAGACACAACCAACCCTAAACGGTTGCCCCTTAACTGAAACAATCGATGACCTATCAATCTAAAAACCTTGAGGCTAAAACACAACCAACCCTAAACGGGTGCCCCTTAACTAAAGCAATTGGTGATCTATCAATCTAACAACCCTAAGAGGCTAAGACGCAACCAACCCTAAACGGCTCCTCTTAACTGGAACAATAGGTGAGCTACAATCTAAAACCCTAAGACACAACCAACCCTAAACAGGCGTCCCTTAAATGAAACAATCGGCGACCTATCAATCTAAAAGCCCTAAGACACAAAGAACCCTAAACGGGCACCCCTTAACCAGAACAATCGGCGACCTATCAATCTAAAAAACCTAAGACACAACCAACCCTAAACGGGTTCCCCTTAACTGGAACAATAGTTGAACTATTAATCTAAGAACCCTAAGACACAACCAACCCTAAACAGGTGCAAGACACAACCAACCCTAAATGGGTGCCCCTTAACTGGAACAATAGTTGAACTATTAATCTAAGAACCCTAAGACACAACCAACCCTAAACAGGTGCCCCTTAACCGGAACAATTTGTCACCTATCAATCTAAAAACTCTAAGACACAGCCAAACCTAAACAGGCTCCCCTTAACCGGAACAATTGGCGACTTATCAATCTAACAACCCTAAGACACAACCAATCCTAAACGGTCGTCCCCTAACCGGAACAATCCGCGACCAATCAATTTAAAAACCCTAAGACACAACCAACCCTAGACGGGCATCCCTTAACTAGAACAATAGGTAACCTATCAATCTAAAAACCCTAAGACACAACCAACCCTAAATGGGGCCCCTTAACCAGAACAATATTCGGTTACCAGTTTCATTGGTGTCCACATTTGCGCCATTAATTCGATTAGTGCAGCCAGATTAAACTTTTAATTTTTCACATAACATTTCAAGCAGGAACATGTAATAGGATTTGAGTCATATGATATCAAGATACACATAGCCCATGGCAGTAGTCATGATTTTTATTTCTGGATTGGGATAATACAAGCATGGGTGGCCTACAGGCCAAAAATTCATTGCAGATGACACGCATTACACAAACAAAACACCACGCATATCTGATGCTTCAAACTAACATGCATGCACCCAACATACACGGATAAAATCATGCATGTTCATTCAAGATTATATATTATAAGCACACATCACACTATATTTACATGCATCATCATCATCTTCATGATCATCTTCTTTTACAGATATTATTAACCTCGTTTCGGAGGGCCATGCCGGTCATCTGGATACACATGATGTGTCTCAGTAGATGATCCAGAAGGATGGCCGTAATTACCAAAATCCTCGCTTTTGTCATCCTCTTTGTTGTTTTCATCGTTGCCTTCTGCAGTTAATATATAACCTGCTGTAGTAGTATCTGCGTACTTATTTTTCTCTTCTGCAACTTTTGGCACTCCATATTGATCGTTTTGACTGATCGAATCCACGTGACGACGTCCGAGTTGATTCTCGGCCACCTTCGCCTTGTGTCGTTCCCCCAAAGTGAATCTTCCGGCATTAGCTTGCAGAGCCAGAAGGTTTGATATGAGGACAATTAGGCTAATTAGTAAGGTCTTCATGATCATCAAACTGTAAACAAATCATAAGAAATATAAGAATCAGTACTTAAAGCAATCAGCAGCAGCAGTACTATATATATACTAGTTGTAAACACTTATAATCACTGAGGTAGTAGTAAGGTTTTAAATTTCGTCAGCATGTCGCAGCATGCCGGCAAAATATAGCTATTTTCTAGTTTGCCGACACGAATCATGGGGAAGGTATTTCTGTAATGTTTTCTTATTTCGGCAATATTTAGCAAAATCTCAGGCGAAATCGAAATTTAAAACCTTAGAAAGGGAGAAAAAAACTTACCGGACTTGGAAACTTCAAGAAACTACCGAAGGAGCCATTAAAAACTGAATTTGGAACTAAATTACATAGAGGAATTTTCTTAGCTTAATCAGAATTATTAGTGGAGAGATAAACTATAGGCACTAAGAAAACAAGAAGGGAGTGGAGGGATCACAATCTCTTGGTTTTATTGGAAGAGATTACTGTCAACAAATAAGTAACTATTAGTCAAAGCTATAATTAAGGCATAACCAAGGTGGTGGTTTAGATATTTTGTTTTAACATGATTAAAAAATTGAATTATGCTTGCCATTTTGGGGATTTACAGAAACATATGATGCTTAAACAGTGTAATTTTTACCCCATATAGTGACAGTCACAATTAAATCATTTTTTTTTTTTGGGAATACAATTAAATCAGTTAATTGTGAAGTTGAGGATTTCATTCATTTAATGTTGTGGGTCACTCTTAGCGCCGCGCATACTCTATTGCGGGATGGTTACAACCATCCTTACAACGCCATTTAGAGGGAGCCATGTGGACAGAGATGCATCCTCTTAATCTCGTGCTATGGGATTACCGGAAGCTCATTCACAGGGGTACCCATGGTACAAGGTATCAGTAGCTCATTCATGGGGTAACACGGGGCAAGCAAAAGCCATGTGGACATAGATGCATCATCCCAAGTTCCAATCTTGTGCGATGAGGGTACTGGACGCTCATTCATAGGGGTACCCCTGGTACAGGGTACCGACAACTCATTTATAGGGTACTATTGGGCAACAACTTAAGTTCTTGATGTGGGTATTAAGTTATTAGCACGTGATAGGGAGGATTCATCTCTATCCACATGCCATTCTCTAAATGGCGCTGTAAATATGGCTGTAATCATCGCGCTATGGAGAGTCCACTCTTAGTCTACTACGCATCTTCTACAACAGAATGGTTGCAACCATGCATTCTTACAGTGCCATTTAGAGGGCGTCGTGTGGACAATGCGAGCCTCACTATGTGACTGACATTTCTGTAAACCTAAGAGACCTATGAACATGAAACTTGTTTTTACTTTAATAATTGACTTCTACCTTAATCAGTGACGGCCATCTACATATGGTGCCATTTAATTCACGCTGTAAATATGGCTGTAACCATCCCGTTGTAGAAGATTTCTAACCCTCTCAGTCCCCCTTTCGGCCTAAGGCTGCACATTGGCTTGGGCCTGACCTACCTTTTGTTGGTGTTTGGATAGGCCCAGCGTGTGGCCCAATCATATAAAACTAAAAATTAAGTCCTAATTTGGCCTACTTCATGCATGGTTTTAAGGATCGGGATTGGCCAGGACCAGACCGATCCTAAGCCACGTTACAAACTATTGTATCAAGTGGCTTTAGATCGGACTAATCCAGTTGATACTGATAAGGATTGGCCAATCCGATCCAGTCCGGTCCGATTCAATTTTGTTTTTTGCAATTGGCATTGGATCGGACCGATCTGAGCGATACCAATATGGATTGGCTGATCCAATACCGAATCGGCGATCCGGATCAAGATTGGCCTGGACCAGTCCGATCCAAGATCCCGAGAATAAAAACCTTGACTTCATGATCTAAATTTCATAGTAATTGGTTAGAATGAATGTTTCAGATTTTGACTTGTGGAATGGGGTGGTGGCAAAAATTAATCATGACACTTGGCATTAGTTCATTCGTTCACAACATTTAACACTTGGTTCCATAAAATAGCCTGAAGCACACAGATAACGCTCAAAACGTGCATTCAAGTGGATCCCATTTGGATAAAACTTCGATAGCGTTGGCTACGCGTGAGCTATTCATCCATCACGAAAATAAAATTGCGCGTTAAAAACTTTTTAATCACCTTATTACCCTTAAACAATTTGAAGAAAACAATAAGGAACCTCTTCATAAGGTTGACATTGTTGAGAATAGAGGGCATAAGGGTAACTCAAAATTCCATCCTCATTTCTTTATAAAAGAATTTTTCCCCGCCACTCAGAAGTGAGATTCGGTTTGAAGAGATGGCGTTGCGACTGGTGATGCCTGTCTTCTCCGGCCGAGCCCAACCGATTTCTTTCCCGATTTACCCCCGTTCTTCCTCACAATTACATCCTTACTGCTCGAGATCGAGCTTTAGCTCCTTCCTTCAACGGCGAGGAAGAACCCTAGTTTTTTCTCGCAAGCGCGGAAGCATGAGGAAGACGACGGCGTGTCTGAAACTAGAGAAGGAAAAAGCGTCTGATACTGAACAAGAGTGGGGGAAGGTATCGGCCGTTCTCTTCGACATGGACGGAGTTCTCTGCAATAGCGAAAAGCCTTCTCGAATGGCTGCCGTCGATGTGTTTGCAGAGATCGGAGTCGAAGTTACAACTGAGGATTTCGTTCCCTTCACGGGAACCGGTAAGCTCTCTATTGAATTCGGAACTGATGCAATCTCTGTGTTTTTCAGATTTACGATCTATGTATAATTCAATTATAAAGGCAAACTCGATCGTGAGATGAACAATTAATGTAGGAAACAGGTGATAGTAACATGAACTCGAAGCAATGTAGATAGATGCATTTCATATCTCAATGAAATTTCATTACTCGTTTTGTGGATTTTGATGCATGTAATGTTCTTAATTGTGCAATATGGTTGGTAGAGGAATGGAATCTGCTCCATTTGAGGCTAGCATTGGGATTTGAATTTAAGGATTTTGTTGTTGTTGTTATTATTATTCACATTGCTATAAAAAAACCTGCTTAATTTCTTGGATGATGTTGCAATCAGTATGCCGAATCCAACTTGATCAGTGCCTGTATTATATTTGAGTTTACTGTAAGTAGTAATGTGTTATTGATCAAGATAATAATATTATTTTGATAGTCATCTGTGAAAAGGATGAATGGGTTTAGCATTAAAGACTCGAAGAATTTAACGTGTAGGAGTTGGGAAATCAATATGTGAAAACTTGGTGCTAGAGAGCTATTATAGCACATCTAAGTACAAGGATTCTGATTACCAATAATCAGAAACTTGTTATTTTTTATTTTTTTTGTTTTGAAAATTTTCAGTAAATGATTTGACAAGCAGAGGAAAAGCAATCATTGTCACTTTAACCGACATTGTGGTGCCAGTGCCAAATAAACATGTTAGTCTTCTAGTTTTTTTATTCTACTGAAGAAAGAAAAATTAGGAAAGGAAAAGAAAGGAAACCGCAATGAATACCAGAAGGGGAAAAAGAAGAGGAAAGAAAAGAAACTGTGAGTTTATGACAGACAAGATTCACTTCTGCTGATTTTATCTCAAATATCCCTTTCTATAATGCCACACCCTTCTATTTGAAGAAAAAATATACCATGTCAACAGTAGGGAAAGGAAAATAACAGAATAAAGAACCATGCTTTCACTGAAACATATACTTTTGAATTTGAGTTCTCATCTTTTAAGGAATGTAGACCTTAGTTAGTGAGCCCTTTCTAAATAATAGATTGTCTATCCCTTTCTAAAGAAGCTAACTCGATTTGATTACATATGCACTTCTCTTGCTGCAGTTCGTGTCAGAAAATGCTGCTTGTGTTGTTTTAAGAATCCTGTTATTAACAATGTGAACACCGAACATTTCTGATAACGGGAATTCTTTTTACATTTTCCACAAATGAACCAGGTGAAGCAAACTTTCTAGGAGGTGTTGCTTCTGTGAAGGGAGTCACTGCATTCAAACCTGAGGTGGCAAAGAAAAGGTTTTTTGAGATATATCTGGATAAGGTAATTGAACAATCATACTTGATCTCTTCTTTGCTTGCATATATCATAATTAGTGAACCTTTTGATATGGTCTTTTCACTTGGTACCATACAAGTTTTTCAAATTTTCATTAACCTTGAGGTTCTTTACATCTTGTAGTATGCAAAACCAAATTCTGGAATTGGATTCCCAGGTGCTCTTGAACTCATTAACCAGGTAGATATGTGCATGCTTTTTAAGTGATATGATAAATTACTTAATTGCTGCAGTAAATGATTTCCTAGTGCTGCTGACACCAGTGTAAAAGAAACGGTCTTAAAATTGCTGTTGCATCTAGTGCTGATCGAATTAAGGTCGATGCAAATTTGGCTGCTGCTGGTTTACCATTGTCAATGTAAGCAAAAATATTTTGTGCTATTTTTTATTTTATTTTATTTTTTAAATTTTGCTTGAGATAATTCAAGTGATTTACATTCTTAATTTGTATCAGGTTTGATGCGATTGTGTCAGCAGATGCATTTGAGAATTTGAAACCTGCTCCAGATATCTTTTTAGCTGCATCAAAAATATTGAATGTACCACCTAGCGAGGTATCCTGTGTTCCTATCTAAACGATTTATTATGTAATTTTTCTTTATGGAGATTGGCTATAAGGAGTAATCTTCATAGCAGGAAGGAGTTTTTGTATGCAACTGAAATTGTGATCAAGGTTGCAAAGTAACTTTAAAACCTTTCCTGCTTTCTGACTACTGTTTCATTTTTTTACATTTACTATCCAGGAAACAGAAACTTCCCATGATCAGTAGTCACATTGTAAAGAAATTATATTGAAGGGTATTTATTTTCTAAAGTGATTATTTCATCAGAACCCCAATGTTCTCCAAAAGCATCCTGGAAAGCTTTCATGCTTTCTGACTGCTGTTTCTTTTTTCACATTTATCATCCTGGAAACCGAAAATTTCTTTGATCAGTGCTCAAAATTTTAACAACTATTGGAGGGTGTTTATGTTTTAAAATGATACTTCCATCAAAACCTTACAGTTTTCCAAAAGCACCCAGTGCACTCTCATATCTATCGCGAGAGCTCTTTTTCTTTTGTTGTCTATTTGGGCTGTTTCAATATTGTCTGGGATATAGAAACATAGGAGGGGATATTAATAATTTGGAATTTTCTTTCGAAATTTACTCTCATATCTATTGCTAGAGTTCTTTTTCTTTTGTTATTTGTTTGGGCTGTTCCAATATTGTCTGGGATATAGAAGCATTGGAGGTGACATTAATAATTTGGAATTTTCTTTTGAAATTCTTTGAGATATACCCAGTGAGCTTCAAAGTTAACGCTCTTAGCTGGTGGATAATTAACAAACTAGGTTTCTTCTGCCTTTCTTTACTGCCAAGAGGTGGAACTTCACCACGGGCATACTGTTAAAAAGTGTATGTTAGATCATTCATTACCTCAATATTTTCCTTTCTTTAGTTCATATTTGAAATTTCTCCGAGATTCCAATTATGTGCTTTAAGTTGAATCTTCCATCTCTTCAGTATCTTCCTTTTCGTAATTCAAATTCTTGAATTGATAATTGAAGTTTCCTTGATTTCCAATTATATCCTTTTTATCCTTTGTAGTCTTTTAATTACTATGAACAACACTACAACGTGATATGTGATTTCTGTTTGTGCACACTTTTTTCTTTGTCAGAGTCAGTTCCATTAATGTAGACCATTAGCCAATATCCAGCTGACCAAGAAAAAGAGAAAAATATTAGAAAAATTGCTCATGATTATTTTTTCTATTATCAATTAATTATACATGCAGCTGTTTATTTTAACAGTGTATAGTAATTGAAGATGCCCTGGCTGGAGTGCAAGCTGCTAATGCTGCACAAATGAGGT
>JAUPMG010000011.1:11537727-11548545 GCA_031762675.1 Pachysandra terminalis
GTTTGGGGACCATGATGGAGTTGGATCTGATGCACTTTTTCAACATCCTTTGGGAGTTTTATGTGGAAAGGATGGCCACGTTTATATTGCAGATTCTTATAATCACAAGGTAGTGATCTTTTCTTTCTATTAATGCACGTTAGAGGTAATATCTTAATGAGATACACCATGCACTGCTGAGGTACCAGAATTTGTAGTGTGCTTTTGTGAAAAGTTTATTGGAAATTTTACCTTGGGAAACATATTCAAATAGTGTTTATGGTTGCTTCTCTGATTATTTTTCTGGGGCTGCTTTCCTTGTCACTTATAGTAAGGAGGTGGTGTACCACCAAAAATGTCTTTAATCGTTGATATCCATGTTTAGTACTTCTCATCCTTTGTTCATCATTAAGCCTGTCAATAGATATAACAGTAAATCATAATGGAAACTAGTTGATAACCGTGCTAGTGGTTTTTTTGATCATGAAGTTTTGGTTTAAAATGTACCGTACACTATTCAACCTCTAGTGGACGCTGATAATAGTTAGCACCAGAATGGGTCTTTAGTTTTATTTTAAGGGTGATGCAGCTTTTATATTTAATGTTTTATTATTTATTTAGATTTAATTGTTTGTGAAGCTTGGCCAACCTGGAATCCATAGAACTTGGAAATTTTTTGATATTCAATCATCACAAGTACATAAAGGCAGTTTATTAGACACCCTAACAGTGATCGTGTTACTTTTCACTGTATTTCTATGATGGATTATAGCTTAGATCTATGCCAAGGTTTCGGACATAAATGTAATAGGATCTTTATCTGAATACCGTTTCTAAACCAGTTTTTCAGAAATTATGTTCCTGATAATTGAACACCATTATAGGTGCATTTAACATGTATTTCTCTATTCCACTCCTTTAAATCCTTGTACCACTTGGGAAATTGAAATAATGACATAAGGCCGATATTTTTAGCTATTATCAATGAGAGAAATACAATATATTTTCTAAATCCCATTTTATTCCATTGTGATACAGAGAGAATTTTGTGAATGGAGTTACATGATATACTCCTGTCATTTTGACTATTACTTGTACTAAAGTTCAATAAATGTTTAATAAAGTTGTTGATCCCTTGAACCAGAATTTTGAATTTCTGACATCATCTATGTTTTACTTTTTAAAGGAATTTCTATCAGTTCCTATTTCTGTGATTAAGCTGTATTTTATATCATCAAGAAATTTCATGGATTTTATGGTTATGTAAACTTGCTTCTTTTCATTTTCATCGCAAGATAATTCGAATTTTCTTGTAGACTTGCTCGTGGGATCTTTTTCTTTTCTTTTTTTTTTTCCCCCTTATTTTTCACTCTTTACTCTTTAAGTTGTTGTATCCATAAAAAAAATAAAAAATTAATGGAAGCCTTGGTTGATCTATGAAATTCTATTTTCAAATGGCAGATCAAGAAACTTGATCCAGCTAGTAAACAGGTTGTTACATTAGCGGGGACTGGTCGTGCTGGTTTCAAGGATGGATCAGCTCTAGCAGCTCAGGTTAGAAATTATTTTAAACCCTGTTGTAATTGATTTGCGAAATCCTGTGTATATTCATACAGTAGTAGGCTATAAAAGCAATTAACTTATGAAGAAACATACAACGCAAACTTTTATTTTGTTTCAGCCAAAATGTATGCTGACATAGCTTTCGTCCCACCATCAAACAAATGAAGAAAGTTTTGATCCAAGTAATGGAATATCAATTGCATTCAGTCCTGAAATTTCTTTTGATAGGTTGAGAAGTACTTTGGAGGTGGCTTGGTGGACTAAACCGAGTTGCTATTAATATGGTAATTTTGCAAGATATATTTTTTATTTTCAGAAGTTTATAATGAAACAAAAAAAGTAAAATATTATTGGAAATAGGTGCAGCCAGAGAATCCATATTAAGCATCCTGAACATCAGTTATCAGAAACAAGTCGGTTTTATGATTTTATGGAAAGGTCTAAGCATCTTTCGTACTGAAAGTGGAACTCTTTTTCACAGATAGGGGTGCATAAGGGAAAATATCTCTTTGAAAGGGGGAATTATTTCAATGATATATAGATAGGGGATTTACTGAAAGTTTTTGACTGATTACCAACACAGTCTAGTCGTCCTTGTGGTCCGAGACAGGCAATATGGCGAAACAGAATTGAAAGGAGTATAAGATAATATTCCCCATAGAAAGGGAGCTGGGTGGCTGAAGCAAAGATATTCTTCTAGTGTCTTCCAGACCAACTAAAGAGGAAATTTTATATGATGCAATAAGACCATCTATGAGTTAAAAGCAAAGTGTTGAGAAATCGAAAAACAATGTATACATGGAAGAAAGTAACAGATTGAGGAGGTCAAGAGAGCATGGATTGGGTAGTGAACTTGAAGATACAAGATATGAGATAGCTTCAGAATCCGTGAAGATATAGAGATTTAACTTTCTTGATCTGATCTACAATCTAGAGATGTGCCTTTTTCTCTGTTCTTCCTAGTTGCTTATGCGCTGCGTTTTTCTTATAGTAATGAATGTACTAGAGTCACTTATGAAAGGGAAAAAAATGAAAAGAAAAATGTTAAAGTTAATCTCAAATGGATCATTAAGGATGATGGTGAAACTTTGTTTGGCCTGCATCTTCATATGCTGATAATTGCAATATCTTTTTGTGTGAAATGATGTCCTCTGAAAGTCCTGTTTTCTTAGTTCATGTTCTGCTTCCGGATGTGTATTTTATTGCACGCCAATGCTTGGTGGAGACATTCCTAATGCTCACTCAAAATTAACAGTCTAGAGAATTATGGTTTTTCTATTGGCCAACATTTCATTTCTTACGTTCGTCCTGTCATAATGGTATATGTAATTCGTCTGAAATTTTCTATGTTAGCAAAAACTATTCTAAGAATAAAGATGGTCAAATTGAAAACTGATAGAAAATGCTATTGAATTTTCTAACTAAAACTAGTGTTGTGATCATGTTTTCAGTTGAGTGGATAACTGTCTGAGAATCCATTTTTTAAGAGTTTATAATCTTGTTGCAGCTTTCGGAACCATCGGGCATTGTTGAAGCCAGAAATGGTAATGCTTTCTTTTCCTATCGTATGTTGTGATAGACTAGTTTTCAGTTGTGTACCATTTTGGGTTTGCTTTAGAGTAGGAAGTCTCTGTATACAAATGGATATAATGCTTCTTTTAGTGATTATTGGTTATTGAAGAATAAATGATTGAGTTGTTTTCTTTGAGAAGACTTAATCATGGTGTTTTGCTCCACTAGCATTTTTGGCGCCTCCTTTTGTATTTCTTATATTATTATTACATGTTTCTGATACCAGATTGTTGGATTCACTTAATCTATGCTTATCTGGTATCACAGTCCTGTGCATGTGTATTTCCTATCTTTGGCTTTGCGTGGTATCAGAAGCATTTATTTTGCAGACCTAAGTCATGCTTTTGTGGTGGATCTGAGTTGCAGTTTTACCTTCTTCCTTTTCTTGTCTAGTAATGAGTTTTTAGTTGCGATAGTTACATGAAATCTTGCAGGAAGGCTTTTCATTGCTGATACAAATAACAGCATAATCAAATATTTGGATTTGAAAAAGGTAGATTCTGAGCTTCTTACCTTAGAGCTGATGGGAGTTCAGCCTCCCTCACCAAAATCAAGATCCTTGAAGCGACTTAGGAGGCGGTCGTCGGATACACAGACCATTACAGTCAATGGTGGTTCTTCAAACGAAGGGGATATATATCTTCAAATATCAGTCCCCAGTGGATATCATTTCTCAAAGGTCCCTTCTCATTTTATGCAGCATGCTTTATTAGTAATGTTGCATTATTTATATCTACCAATAGTGCATGATTAGGTCTTAATCCCATCTATATTCATTCACTTTCAGCTTCTTTAAGCTTTTAGCTTCTATAACATATTGCAGGAAGCACGCAGTAAATTCAATGTTGAAATTGATCCAGAAAATGCAGTGATAATTGAACCCTTGGATGGGAATCTCAGCCCAGAAGGATTAGCATTACTTCATTTCAAGAGATCCTCCCCATCGGCTGTGATGGGGAGAATAAACTGTAAGGTATGCCTCTTAATAGAACAGCTTTTTGCGTTATATATTTTAGATTAATAATGAAAGACCAAACATAACTTGGGGAACCACTGGAGGGCATGCTATAACAATCTAAACGTGAGCGTGGAATGGGGCTATAACTTGGGCTGGGCACACCCCAGGATGGGACATGGTGGCTATTCATATGACCTGGCTAGGCATTTGTATATAATGCTTGATGTCATGTTAACATTGAGTCGTCAAGGAGTGGTGCTTCATAGTTTGGCATGGTAGGGATCAATGGGATACAATGTGGGTATCTGTGCTAGCATAGTTTGGCATGGTAGGGACCAATGAGATGCAATGTAGGTTTATGGCAATGTGACATGTGCAGGCCCCATAGTTATGATCATACAGTTCATGGATTATTGATTTGAGTCAAAATCGACAAGAAGTCCAAATCCTATATTTATTTTAATTTTTTATCGTAACATGCTTACTGATGCAGCTTTTAATGCTAATATGTTTCCAGTAGTAAGTGTTGCCATCCTAGGGTTTCTAAATTATTTTATACTCCGGTTTCTATGTCCAAGCACCACAGGCTGCCTGATTTTGGTGTTGTGCTAAAATGCACAAGGCATTCTATAGGAAGCATATTGCTCATTATAGACAAGGTTGTAAATGTCGTTGCCACAAGACATGTCACTGGACCTCTTCGGTGACATGTCGCCAACATGGTGGAAAAGGAGAGAAAATTAAAGAAAAAGATGAAAATAGGGTTTTTGTGATGAAACTTTATAAGGGTCTAATCCAGAGCTAAATATATTTAAATAACCCAAAATATGTTAAAAAAATGCATTTATTGTGAATACATATATTTTAAGGAGGTACGATTGTGTACCTGCATGGAAAAAATGGAGCTATCATCCACAATGGTAGCCTAAAGAAATAAAAATATTTAAATGCACTAATCACAATAGTATTATCTAAGTAGCATAATACAATTATATAAAAGGTGCAAACACAATTATAGTTTTGTCTTGTGCACCTTATAAGCTCTTGGAAGTACAATAAGGAGACATTGGTGTTTAACTCTAAAATCAGTTTCCCAAGGCTTGGAAAACCTCTAGATTTTCAATAGAAGATGGAGAGGAAGCAAATCTAAGTAAAAAGGGTAGGAGAAGAGTGGTTTTTTGAAGAAAAAAGTTAAGAAAATAGCCTTTCTCATAATTTTGAACGAAATGTCACCAAAATTGACGACATTTTGCTCAACATATCTTATATATCGACTAGTATCACACATGTGACATTTTCCTTCTTGTTGCCGAAATGTCGCAATAATGAAAAAAATCACTCCAGCGACTTCCACCATAGTGTCGTGTCCAACCCCCCCCCCCCAAAGATGATGTATGAAAATGCAACTTTTGCTTAGGTTTGAAATTTCCTTAATAAATGTTGTGGAAACTTTTTGGTGGTTAGGCTTGTTTGGCTAAGTCTCTGTTTGTTTCACCAGAAACTATTGGAAGAAAATTCTGTGGATGAAGCATTTCTTTTTCTTTTTTTCCTTGTTATGATGATTGGTCAAAGATCTAGTTCTATTTCTACAATAGTCATAGCTATGCAGCATGTGAACAGAATGTAAGGTCACTGGTGCAGAGGAGAGTAAACAGAAGCTGAGATTTGGAGATGCTGCCGGGTGTTTTGGATATTTTTTTTGTTTTCCTCGATTTTCCGATGAAACAAACATAGCCTAAAAAGCATGTACACAAGTTAGGAACTTTGCATTTAGGATCATCTGGACTGGAGGTCTTAGCTGAGGTGGAGTTCGTACTGAATAGTAATTACTATGGGTAAGCCTCCTTCTACCAGTTAGATGATGTAGCATATATAAGTTCTTAAGTCTTAACAATCATGTCAACATCAAATCAACCAACATATGATGCAAGTTTGATTTAAAGGAATTATCCCATTATAATGATGTTGTAAAGGAATTCAAATGCGTTATTTTTCTAGCATTTAATCAATGGTATATTCTACTTGGCAGGTTTACTACTGCAAGGAGGGTGAAGTCTGTTTATACCAATCTCTTGTTTTTGAAGTACCCTTTCAAGAGGAAGTACAAGACTCTACCCCATCAGAAATTACACTTTCATATATTGTGCAGCCCAAAGCTATCACGAATGGCATACAACTACCAGTCGCGCGCTAGCATGTCAGCAACATGTAAATATATGGTAAGACCTCTCAGATATGTTCTTGTTTACTTTAAATATAGCAACAAAATATCTCTTAGGATTAGGTTCCTGTTACAGTTGAGTTAAAAAAATTAGTACTCATCATCTAAATAGCATATAGATGGCTCATCTGTTTAGATAGTTTCTTTTCTTTTCTTTCATTATCGTTATGAAGCATTAGTATCAGACAAACTCCCCATATATATTTTATTGTCGAAATTTTTTAATTACATCCTTGATTCCATTTATGATATGAAATTTTAACGCTATTCTAGAAATTGTACATCAAATACAAACTTGATTGAAAACTATTGCATCAAAATGGGAGGGGAGGTTATCTTCACACCAGTTCCTTATAGATGTTAAACTTGAAAATTTATCAGGGCCCACCATATGACGGCTCTACAGACTCTTACACTCCAGATTTCCTGGTCAAATTGTTATCATTCTATGCTAAGTTACTATTCAATTCCTAATGAAATTCGTTCAGTAATCACCATCAACATTAGATTGTTATCCTTGTCGGTACATCCAACTTTGTTCTCCCTCTCTAATTGATTCTCCTCGTGGGCCGGTGATTATGCAGGGGGAGGGAGGGGTTACTGACCAAAGCGCATGCACCCGTGTGCACTTTTCTTCAACTGATTGAACGATTAGATATTTTTTTTTGGGTCAATGATTGGGATTATACAATGTTTATTGATGGTGGAAAACAGCTTAGCCCCCTACCTATCAAGCAGAGAAAGCATATTTCAAATAAAACAATCCCTAAACAAGCTATCAGACAATACAAATTATATGTTAATTACACATATAATGCGGCTCCAGCACATATATTTAAGTAATCTTAATATATTATGATAAGTGAAAGTTGACACCTAAATGGTGTTTGTTCTACCAAATCCTCCAGCTGCCATGTTCATCTCATTTCCAACAAATCTGTCTAAATTTTGGATGCAGGACTTTGTACAATTAAGTTGCCCCTTGCTCTGTGTGTGTGTGTGATCATTGGAACAGAGAAAGATGTTGATGAGACCTTTCTTGTCTGTCTTGCCAGGTTTAGTTACATGGGAAGATGAATTTTTCTGTGTGTGTGTGTGTGTGAGATCATTGAAACAGAGAAGGGTGTTGCTGAGACCTTTCTTGTCTTGTCTTGCCAGGTTTAGTTACATGGAAAGAGATGATTTTTTCTTTCTATGTGAAATAGTGATGTAAGCTAATCCAAACTGTTTACCTGGGAGATCCTTTGGATAGGTCCAAGTGAAAAATATATGAATCTATATAAATCCCACATATCAGACTTCATCACATTACAATACTGGCTATTAATGTCTCCTAGATTCTTACATGTAGAAAATTTACAAGAAAGATTAGGACCCACCATTGAATTTTGTATGGAAATCTTCATGTAAAAGATTAAAATAATTGGACAACTTAAAACTCATCATTTGCATATCGAATTTCTAAAACTTCAACAGTTTCCTACCCATAGTGTTTGAACTCGGATTCAACTCTGGATCGGACCGAGTCATTAAATTAGGGTTTAATTGTATATCAGATTCAACTCAGGGATCATCCCGGTCCGATCTTTTACACACTGTTCCTACCAGTGTCAAATGTGAGTATGAGAAGTTATCAGCCAAGTCATTTGGTTACGAGTCCCTTCGTAATACCGACTTTATTTTTAATCTAAAGATACGAGAATGTTATCCATAGGTCCTGGGATCAATTTCCGTCTTTATTTTTAATCTAAACAAGTTTTCATAATAAATTGCTCAAAATCGGCTAGTCTTGGTCTTAAATCACAAGTAGTCTAACAGGAAATAAGTCTTAAATCACAAGTAATCAATCTAACGGGAAATAAATAAGAGGGAAGAATGTCTTATTAAGTATAAAACAACCAAATCAGGGAGCAAAACAGATTCCTTCTTATCCATTCATTGGGTCTTTTTAATCTTACTTTAATTGCTGAAAGCACACCAATAAGGACCTAATAGTCTCTTTAATGGAAGTAGTTAAAAAAATGAGACGATAAGTAAGAATCTGACTGAGATATATCCCCAGAGAGAGAGAGAGAGAGAGAGAGAGAGAGATTGTTCTCTTTTACTTAAAGAATCGATAATTTAGTGTAAATGTAAACCACAACAAATTAAAGAATGGGTAAGTGTGACATAATCATTACAAGTGGTGGTTTTCCCATTATTAAGTTCAAGCAGGAAGTCCATTGCAACTGGTTTACATTGGATCAGTTTCCTTAAAAAATTCTTAGCCTTCTTTGAGCTATTTTCAAGACTGTCTCACACAAGGAGGCAAAGTTCTCAGCTGGCATATATCATTGCCTGCTTGACCTCACTTGATTCTGTAAGGTTTCCTGTTCCCACTTAGTTATATTCACACACACACATATTCAAATCAGTATTTTAATGGTGAGCAAATGTGGATTAAGTTCACTGACCTAAACTTGCTAATGAGTTTGTTTTTGGGATGAAAGGTGGGGGTCGAAGAGGGAACTGAAATTACAAGGCAAAATGTGGATCAAAACTGTCCACATCTTACAAGGGAAGAAAAAAGGCCAAAAACCTAATAAGGCAAAAAACCAAAACAAATGACAAATATAGAAAGAGGGCCATAGAAGCAACCAAATGCACATGCATGTCTTTCTTTTTCTTTTGTACATCACCACCACCACCCCACTAAGCACCAATATTAAAAACAATTTATCAATAGCCCCACTTCCCAACCCAATTATTGGAAGCCAGCAAGAGAGGTTGAGATGTTTCCTCATCATCAACCAGTTCAAGTTTAAAATCTCTCAAACTTAAATTATAAGTGTGTTAGCTCTTTTTAAGACTAATTTCCTTATTTAAACTAGTTTTAATTCTTTTTACAAGAACAGCTGCCCTATCATTTTTGGTGAACAATTTATAGGCCTGTCAAGGGGTCGGATTCGGACCGAATCGCAATTGATCTGAGTTCGATCTGATAGTGAAATCCGAAAATCCGAATCAGATCCAAAATCCAACGAATTATAAAATAGGGAATTTGTCCGATAGTGAAATCGGAATATCCAAATCCGATCCGATCACCTGTAAATTGTATAATTATATAATTATATATATGCAATTGAGAATTGGTGGAGTGGTAAGGGACTACCCCTCTAATGTTTTATAAATTATAATCGGATAGGATTGGATCTTTATCGGATCGGATCACTAAACACCCGAGTTCGATCCGATTATATTTCGGATCAGATCGGATCATTTTTATTCAGACTGGATCGCTAAAATCCTAAACCAAATCCGGCATGATTGGATCCGGATCATGATCCGGTCTGTTGACAAGCCTAACAATTTAGAGAGGAGATTTTTTTTTTCTTTTTTGCTAATTATAAATAGGAGAAAGCTTCAATTGTATAATTGAAGTTTTTTAAGTATTTATTTCTTGCTAAAAAATTTTACATCAATACTAGTAAAAAAAAAAAGAAAAAGAATAACTAATAAATTTACTAGAAGGTAATGCTATTTCGAGGTGGTAATTTGCTCGTCGGGCATCATTACAGCCATCCTTACAGTGCCATTTAGAGGAAGCCATGTGCATGGTGCGGGCTCCAACTAATATTTCTAAAACCTTAATAGACTTATTAATCTGAAACCCGCTTTTACCTTAATCGATTTCTATCTTAACCGGTGATGACTATATACACGTGGGGCCTTTAATATAGCTGTAACCATCCCGCTGTGGACGATGAGGAGCCTTAGTTTACTAATGACAAAAATCTTAGATTGAAATTATAATCAAATAACAAAAATATAAGATTAGATGATCAAAATTTTTACCCCAAAAAAAAATAGATGGTCAAAATTAGACATATCATCACTCCACGTGGCTAAAAAATGCTGACTCACTTATAACAAAAACTTGGTGAATTAGATAAAAAAAAAAATTCATTTATTTATTTTTAATCACAGCACTCTTTAATCCAACTAAAATCAGAAAACTGCTTTTTAATCTTATTTTTATTCTCTCTCTGCTGCAGGGTTGCAAGCGCAACTCGTTGCATTTTAGTATTTCCATTTCATTATAAATTTAGTTATTAAGAACTCAACTCAACAGCCACCTACTTCCATTTTCCAGCTCTCTTTAACATGGGAGGAATGAGAGAACAAAACAAAATAGCTTCCAATTACCAGAATCTCCTTGTCCACTAAACGACAACACAGATTCGTTCACTTGGACGGACAAATTTACCCTGACTACCTGCACTTTCTATTCTAGAATCAGAAACGAGTTATGACAATTTAAGGATGCTTTGACAATTTTGAAACTATCCAACTAAACTTACCGATACTCTTTTTTTTTTTTTATCTCGTGGCTAGGACTGAATTTAGGCCGATCATAGGGGTAGTTTTGACCTGTAAATGGTAAAAATATCTGTCACGATGTCACCCTGTCGTCTTATTTCCTTCCAGTGTAAATAAAATATCGATGACTCGTTACGTCATCGTAAGGGTAAATCTGGTATAAAAA
>JAUPMG010000011.1:11563105-11597207 GCA_031762675.1 Pachysandra terminalis
CTAATAGATAAGTTTTAGGATAATTTTAAGATTCTTTTCACTTTTAAGATATACATTAAAATCTAACATTATCCTAAGATTCCAATTCACATAAGCATTAACGACTATGTTGTTTATGTATTGAGATATTTAAAATAGGATCGTAAAAATATAGGATAGTAAAAATATACTAAAGATTTACTAATTAATTAGTATCTTAAGATTGGTAGGATAATAGTCTCTTATCTATTTATCTATTAGTATCTTGTTAAGTATTATTGCAACCACTTCACTCATAGATAATATAGAACTAACTAATAGATAAGTTTTAGGGTAATTTTAAGATTCTTTTCACTTTTAAGATATACATTAAAATCTAACATTATCCTAAGATTCCAATTCTCATAAGCATTAACAACTATGTTGTTTATGTATTGAGATATTTAAAATAGGATAGTAAAAATATACTAAAGATTTTTAATTAATTAGGATATTGATTTTCTTTCACTAATTAGGTTATTGATATTTATAATAGATTCTATATTTTGATAATGTGAATCTTAACTTCTCTTTATGAGTTAGATTGTTTAATTCATTAGTAAATATTGTAATAACTAATTAGAATTAAGATTTTGATGATTGATTTTATTTTTTATTTTTTAGTTATTTAAAATTTTTAATTTGTCAAGTTTTATTTTATATAATTAAATTCTCGGTTTCTCTTATTAGTTAGATAAAACAATTGTATCGTGAGGCTTTGGATTGGACCGGTCCAACTTATACTAATTGGGACCGCAAATTCGGATAGGTCCAATGACTGAATCGGCCAATCCAACTGATCTCTCTCTCTCTCTCTTTTTTGAAATTTATAAAATAAAGGATCCAACCGGCCTCGATCGGTCCGATACCGGCCAATCCTAACCGGTATCGCCGTTCCGGCCAATCCAATTTTTTTTATTTTTTTTTAAACTAAAGATCCAACATTTGGATCGGACCAGGATCGGCCGATCCAATACCAGATTGGTCGATCCAATATCGGATCGGGATCGACTCGAACCGATCCAGGGTCCCGAGAATAAAAACCCTACGTAACTCGATTTCTTACTAAGTGTGTTATTATAGTTTTACAAACCTAAGGGACTAATTGAAATTATCAAAAATATCAAGGGGTCAAAGTATAATTTTGCCTAATTGAAATGACATAAAAGTCAATGCTTACCTACAAAATTATGAATACACCCACCGATTTTATCTTCTATGCCGTCTAGGTAGTGGGTCCAAAACATTGGATGGTTCATTTTGAGTAGAAGATACTATTTACGGTACTTAGATTGGATTGGGAGATTAAATTTACTAAAAGAAAGACAAAGATGGGTGAGATTAATGGGACCCACAATTAGAGATTAAGTTAAATTTTTTGATTAAAAAATAATTTTTTGAAACCTAATTGGTTAGAAAGTTTTTATTTAAAAAAACAAAAATTATTTACGAAAATATTCTAAAGATAGTATTTGCTTTAAATAGTAGTATATATAAACACTTACAAATTAAATTTGTACGAAAACATCAACATGCTCAGGAGAATGGAAGGGATGGGAGTTTGTCTAAATTCTGGAAAACAAAAGAGTTTCACACTTGGGAAAAACAAAAACCTAAGAAATAATGCATTATCTCCTCGTATTTTTTGTGTCTATAGTGAGAGGTCAACGTGGATTACCTATTCAATAACTTATAACCATTCCACTTGTCATCTTCCAATAGAAACTCGTGGCCTAATCTTGAAACACACATGTTTTGATATCAGCTTTGCATCCCACAATATAAAATTGATCATTTAGAAAAAGTCTTGAGAGGAGAAACCAAAGAAATCCTTTAGTCTTGGAAGGTAAAGGAAGGAGTTATTTCTTTGTTCTTTTTTTAACTCTTAAATATAACAAACGAATTAAAAAAAAAAAAATAAGTACAAGTTATGATACTATTTTTTTGAATTTCAATATTGTTTTAAATGAGAAGCCAAAGGCAGAAAACATAAAGAGTACGAGGCTTAAGAACTATTTATAGGGTTCTCGGGTATCTAATTTGGACCAGCTTTTCAGGGTTGAAAAGTATAATAATAATTTTACTTACTGTTATGTTTAACCCTAACTATATAGTATTTATCATACCTTTTGTCAAGGTTTTAAAAATCGAAATCGGTCACCGGATCAATCCCGTCCTGTTTCGGTCCAGACCGCTGGTTCGAATTGGTACCAGCCGGTTCGGGTCAGGTACAGAAAGCAAAAAATTGAAAAATATTTCGGACCGGCGGGGACCAGTTGCCGGGCTGTCGAACCGGTTATATTGGTCCTCAAATCGGCGGACCGGTGATACCGGACACCGAACCAGCAGTACCGGTGAGACTGGTCGTCGGATCATCAGAACCGATCCCCGAACCAACAGTACCGGTCGCCGGATCGCCCGACCATAACCCAGCGATACTTCTTTTGTATTGCGGGTTAGAACTGGACCAGTATGGTCCGATCCCAGTTTGGACCGGCCGGTACGGACCGGTATCACCCGATCTACACAACCATGCTTTTCGTGGGCATTTGTTGTAATACTTTTTTCTGAAATTTAGCAGAATAATTAAACCTGGTATGTATACATGAGCGTAATCACGTGCACGCTATTTGCCGAACCACATAAATCTGATATGTATACATGAACGTAATCACGTAGACACTATTTGTCTAACCACATAAATCTGTGGCTGATGTGTTTGATCTCTTCTTCATCTCGTTTATCTTTTCTGTTCTCAAAATATGTCAAGAACCAATATCATTGATGAAAAAGGATAATGGATAAGGGCAACTACCATAGAACTGATAAAAACATACGGCTTGATAGCCATCAGTGAAAGACCTTTTCATGGGGACCCTATATGCTTCCTTAAACAAACTTAGAATGGTGCAACTCAGTTTGGTTTGATTCTAGATGGCTGAAATCAAACTAAGGTTATTAGCGAAGTCAAATCAAAAATCTAATACGTAAAATTTAATTTCCTAATAAGCCATTATCCAAATTAAATTTAAGCTACCAAAAAAATCAAATTTTCATGAAAAACCCTAACCTAACCCAACCTAATTTGCATTTTGAGATTTGGTTTAAGTCAAATTAACGCAATATAAGGTTTCAAATAATTATATATATATATATAATATCATATATTATAGGACATATTATTCGATCGGTTTGGTTAAGCAGAACCATGAAATGCAAAGGAAATAATACCGCTTAATATCCCTTGAAACTACAAGGAAGAAAGAGAGCGAATTCTCTATTAATTTCCAAGAAAAATATGTTTTTACATCCCCAACATAATAGGGCGTCATTTACACTCCTAATTTTCTTAAAAATAGTAAATAAACTATAATAAAAAGTTTTAAAAAAAAAAAAAAACGTATAAAGGGCAGAAATGCTCTTTTTTTGGCGACATTTAAACAACAATAAATTTTGGTTAACTTTTTTCAGCTTAGAGCTCATCAAGATAAAACCGTGAACACATTACAATAGCGAATCCAAGTTACATATATAAAGTTAGGGCGACTTGAAAGTTAAGGTGCTATTTTGACTTTCGACCCTGTTGGTTCGAAAAATCAACTCCGGCTCACTTTTCGGTCGGTTTGTAGGTTCACTCTCGGTCGTGTGGCCGAAATGGGTGCTGGTGTGCCAGAACTCTTAAGAGTTCACCTGAAAGATAGGTTATGTGAGTTAAACTGCGTAAATTGACTATTAAAGTAAATCGGTCAATTAGATGACCGATTGTGAATCAAACGATTATGTGGCTTCCAATCTCGAAGGATCGGTGGCTGTTCCAGAGAAACTGATTTTACGCGATCAACAACATCATATATATATATAAACCAGAACAAGATAGCATGCAACTAGAAGGTAAACCTTCTAAAATGCAAGGAAAACAAGAAAAACACAAAAAACTCTGGAAGTTCTTTGGGCTCCGATTGTGGGACGTGACTAATTTACTTCACGAGTGCACAATTCGACAAGCAAGAAATTGTCGAGGGGATCTCCAATGGTTCATTGGGCTATGATTGTGGGACACGACTAAACTACTTAGCAGGTGCACAACTCGGCATGCAAGAGATGATCAAGAGGGTTCTGAAGAGCACCCGACTGAGATTCCTCCGTAACAGGCTAATTCAGATGACGAAGTAGGTGCAATAGATTCTTGCAGAATGCTAAACTAGTGATCACTAGAGATCAAGAGTGAAGCTATGTGTAGCTTTGGTTGATATGCTGTGGAGGCCTTTTCCATTTTGGTCGATCTCTTCTTATAGGCCTTTACTGTAATCGCCGGACAGTTGGATGACAATAGGGAACCTCAGCCTTTCCTCTGCTGACACCTGACCCACTCCCTTACTTTATATTTATAGCACGTCCTGCAACCCTCTTTTGGCAGACTAGGCTTGCTTTAACTTGCTGAGTCTGTGTGCTATTTTTTCACGCCTGTATCGCCTTTATTGAGCCAAACCAATTTCTTTCTTACCGCCTGGTCCACACGATCTCAAACAGTCTATGGGGTCTAGCTGGTTTTAGGTGGTCTAATTCCGGCCTAAACAGACCCACCTTTTTATCCATGTCTATGTAATCATCTGCTACTCATTCTACATAATAAAAAAACCAGCCGAGCTAACTCAGATTAAGTACTTTTTATCCAAAACCAATCCACTTTTTCCTTTTCTCATACACATTGATTAGTTAACCAAAGCCCACTCCAATGGTCCATATATGTTGGCCTAACTTACTCCAACGGGAGACCCTAAAAAACAAAAACTTTGCATTGTGTGTGGGTTTGCTGATGTGTCAATGATTTTAAAAAGGGGTAATGGCAAGGCATATGAGGGAAATCATTATTCTCATGTGATCACGTCATCATTCACATGGATACCAGAACCAATTTTTGCCACGTAGCAGACTTCCTAATGTCTCTCAGCACCAATGTGAACACAGCAAAACCCTATAGAAATATCCTTAAATAACCTAACTGAAGTCCAAAAAAAAAAAAGGAGAAAGAGCAAAAAGACGGTGCAGGGCTTGCCTATCGACAATGGCTTAATGGGTTACCACTAGTGATGGGGGTGGGGTACACCTTCCCAAGTGGCTGATCACATGGCTTGTTACTGCTTGTCGTCGATCAGACGAAATCTTAGGATTCACCCGGACTCGAACCGGAATGAGTTGGGTTCGATCGGGTTTGGTTTGCCTAGCTATAGGATAGGCTGGACCACATGGTGACATGCTTCTATGTCATTGTAATCTGTGACAGGCTAACCACACAAGTAAAACCATCTTGGGTTGGGCCAGAATTAGATTGGGCTTGAGTTGAGGCCTTGGGCAACTTCACACACTTGAGCTTCATCATCTTACTCCAGTTGAATCCAGTTCATTCTTGGTGGAAAATTTTCAAGTGGGTCTGGAGTGAGTTTATGGATCAGGACAGTCCTTGATTGAATGAGCTCAGGGATACAGTTCGATCCAAAACTCAACCCAACCAGGCCCAGTTTGAACAACTAGTTTTGAAACCTGATTGGCAATTTTCAATTTTCCCACTATTGTGGAAATGCTTAATCAAACCCTGATTAATTAGGCTGCATTTGGCCCGGTGTATATAAGTGCTTATTTCAGCTTATAGCTTATTAAATCACTTTTTAAAATTAAAAGTGTAACGGTAACAAGTGATGGATCAGTGCTTACCCATAAGCAACAGAGGATGGTTACCCATAAGGAGAAGTTGTTGATAACAGATTCTCTTATCACTTATACAGGATGCTATTTCTAAACTTTAGTAATATTTTTATAATACCTATTTTACCCCTAGACTTTCATAAGCACTTAAATAAATGTATTTACCAACCACTATTTTCTTCAAGTAAGCAGCTTATTACTGTTGTGGATAAGTGTTCCCATTTTGAGTCACTTATCCAATGAGTTCTTATCCAAACACAGCCTTAGAATTTTCCTTATACAAGGCCCAAGCCCAGCCAAACAATCAGGGTTAGGGTTCATCTTCCTTCTTGCCAGCAAATTCAACAATAAACTAAGATAACACCTCTCTATTAAGTCTTCCTAAATCACTTAAACTAAGTCCATAAGCTACCACTTTATAATAAGAAGTTGTTCACATGCTACGTACAAAACCCTAACGTGTTAAAGCCTCCAAATAGAAGCATACCACGTAGTGGCTATAAACCAAACCCTAACGTGGTTGACTCATGTGCGTTAGCTGTCCTAACTCCTAATCATCAGCTTAATTAGAGAATAAACAGCGACCATGGTAGGACAAGAAAATGGTCCTATACCTACTTGTGCTGTACACGTGGCACACATGGCAGCGGGTCAAGGGGACCTACCACGTAGACCTTCTAAATTTCTAATCCAAAAAAATTTGCCACGTTTACTTGATTAATATAACCATCTGATCCATAGGCTTGATAGCTTGTTAAACAAAAGTGAAGTCCACCGTCCACGTGCATGGATTCTTTTTCTTTGTCGAATAAGCTGTGTTTACGTCTATAATAACCACAGTTCAATCTGAATTTCACAACAGATATATTCATGTGAAAACATGCCAATAATCTAATTTTCAGTGAAGAAGATGCATGCATCTGTGCCTGTGAGGTTGCTTCGACTGAGCTTCCATGGCGTACTTAGAATTAGACATGTTAGAACATTATCTATGAACATATATATATATATATATTATGTGATTCATGAATGTGAAGAGTACATTAAGATCTTCAACTCTCTCCTTTTGTTACCACAAACCTTGACAATGGCATGTTGACCTAACCATCTTAGGTTCTTATAAATGATCAATAAGTTTCCTCTGTGGAAACATGCATGGAGCTATCTGACCACCATGAACCGCCCCTAGCTAGCTAGCTATATAGTACTACTACGCAAGCAATGCCACGTTAATCGAGCTGTTTCAGATTAAAGGTAATATGAATTTGAAAAGCGAGTAAGGAATAATCCAGAGTGTTTTGATGAGATGAGGATGAAAGAGGAAAGAAGAAATAAGAAGAGAAAGAATTAGTAGGTTATGGGTGTGTTGAGGAATCATGTGAGTGCATGTGCATTGGGTTGGAGAACATGCCCAAAGCAACAAGCAAACCCTAGAGAGAAGACCTAGGTCCCATTGATCCCATTCTTTTGGAAGGTTTGGAGGAAATTGTCTGTGGGGACCCAAATTTGCTTCCTCAATGCTTTCATATGCAACCAACCCATTTCCCAAAAAAAAACATATAAAAACCTCATCTCCCTTCATCCATTCTCGTCAAAAACCAAGTTGATCAAGATTTCAGATCATCAGTTATGTACAATTCTTCTACAAGTCATTCTCTATTGAACAAAGTTTTGGAAGCTCAAACCATGAGATCAAGAAAGCAAGGGAGGAAGCAAAGGATTAGGAGGATAACAAGGATTTCTATGATGAAGAGGAAGAAGAATAAGGCTTTTCTAGAATGTACTAGAAAGCCTGTAAATGGGGTTGAGAGAAGGGTTAAAACCCTAAAGAACCTTGTTCCTAATGGGAGCACCATGGAGGTGGATGAGCTTTTCAGGGAGACAGCAGATTACATCTTGTCTTTACAAATGAAATTGAAGGTTATGCAGATTATGGCTAAGGTGATGTCTGCAGGTTCTGCCTAATTCATCATTTTCCATGTGATATTATTGAATCAGGATTGGAAGTCTAAGCAAGCTTTTGTGTTTTCTATTTTATATGAAATGGGTTTTATTAGAACCCATTCAAAGGGTTTGTTAGTGTTGTCTAAAATCTTAACAACAGTTGAATTATTGTACTGTGTGATCTGATGGTATTCATATTCTTTTTCCTGATAATTTTTGTGTTACCCTTTTTTTCTTTTAATTGTCAATGTAAATTCATGTGAAGGACTTTGGATTTAGGAAAGGAGTTTTTGCCATGTGGCAAATACATGTTGGTACATGTAATGGGGTTGACAGGAAAAATCCATGGACAAGTGGGTATTAAGTCCCTATTTTGCCAAGTTTAAACTCTAGAATGCTTCACCAGAAAAAACTCAAATTTATTATGTTTTATGTGAGGAAGAATTGCTTTGCCCAATATAAGCAAAGCACGAAACCCCGATCGATTCGGTAATAATCGTCCCCTAGGTCAGGTCGGGTCTGGGGCCTGAAAATTAGGCACGTCACGGTAAAAAGCCCATTCCGACCGGACACGGTTCTTACCGGCCACGGCACAACACGATAGGCCTTATCGTGTAGGACCGGGTCTGAGGTTATGGACCATGGTCCGGCCAGGTACGATTCATTTTTGCCCAACATATAGGCAAAGCACAAAGCTAGACCCGGCACAATAATACTTGTGCCCGCTGCTGAGCCTGTCCATGGCCTGAAAATTAGACACATCATGATACAAAGCTCAGCCTGACCCAGAACGGTTCTTACAGGCCACGGCACAACATAATAGGCATTATCGTGTCGACTTGAGGTTCATGGCCTAGGGTACGGCTCGGGCACGATTCATTCTTTGCCAAAATATAGACAAAGCACGAAGTCGCGGCCTGGCACAAGAATAATTGTGCCTTGTGCTGGGCCGGACCTGAGGCCCAAACATTAAGCATGTCACGACAGAAACCGGAAGCCCTACCTGAACTGACACAGCCAGGCTTGATAACAATCGTGCCCACACAAGATGGCACAAAGCAGGCTACCACAAAAAAATTCGTGCCGGGTCGACAGCACACGCGGTCCAGAATATACATCCCTAACTTGAACCAACCCAGATCTTTGACAGGTTTATGGATTTTAGTTACTAGCTAGGTACAACCTGAAAAATACCCAATTCTAGTTCTCTTCAATATTCAGGTTCATGTTTGGTCCATGTTCAAATGGGCTTACCCTGCAACCCATAATACGCCTGGACCGTGCCGTGCCCGTGATTTTCAAAGGCTCACATCGTTATATCCAAGCCCAGCACAGTAAGTAAGGGACTCTTTTTTTTTTTTTTGGTGGAGAGTAAGGGACTCTTTTTGTTTTGATAGGGAGAGTAAGGGACTCGATCACAGCAGAAATACAGTGGAAATCTCTCTCTCTCTCGAAAATGTCTGCGTCTTCTGAGGTTTGGGGAAGGAGAGGGAATTCCTGTAGTTTCATCATGTAGATGTTCAAACTTACTTTACTCAATCAGGTATCGATGTGTACTCTCCCCTTGCGTTCTTTTATGTCTTTTTGGTTACGATTACAATATTAATCAGTTTTTATTTCTTGAGAAGCTTAGCTCAAAATCTGTCTGGACTTAAAGTTTTAATTTGACTTTCATGGAGGTATTGCTGATCGATAATTTTCTTACTAGTTTTGGAGTAATGGATACTCCTTAAAAAGAGGTTTATCTGTGATATAAGTATCTCTTTGTTTCTTTATCTTTGTGCGTGATGAATACTGGATTAATCGGTTGTAAACTTGAAAACAATGAAATTTCTCTTTGAATTTTTCTTTGATTTTTTTTTTTTTTTTGGTTATGTATCAAGTGATATTTCAGTCAGACTTGGGATGCACGGAGTATCATGAGGTCTTTGATATCTTCATGAAGAATTATGCTTGATTCCTTACATATAATCAAGTTTAATTTTCTTGTTGATCGGGATCAAGCAATAATAACAAACTCAGTAAAACGAAGATCAAAACAATGCACACAAATATACGTGGTTCGGCAAAGCCTGTGTCCAAGGGAGAGAGGAAGTTTTCACTATGTCAAAAACAAATTAGGGTTACAACTTATACTCCTACCTGATATGTAGGGAAAATCCCCAATATAACCTTACCGTACCGCAGAATGTCAAAAAAAAATTAGGTTTACAATTTATACTCCTACCTGATATAAAGGAAAAATCCCCAATATAGCCTTACCGTACCGCAGGGGGCTCTGCTTTGCTCCGCCCCATGGGACCCCTCAGATCCCTCCCCCTTGGATCTAGACACTAGTGAATACGAGCCACTAATCTAATATTTCTTGATACACGATAAAACAAAATTAAAAAGATACTTTCATTAGGGATCCCAGAAAACATATCCTTTTCTCTTTTCAATCTAGGGAGAATGATGGGCATTTGGTTGTTTTAGACATGTAATTCGCCGACTCAAGTTGAAACCTTTCCTACTTATCACACATTGAGCCCTAACCATGTTCTAACATTTGGGGGTCTATCATTTTAACCTTCTTTTAGCAATGTATTACTTCTCTAAATCCTTGTCCTGTGACACCCTTATCTCACTTATCAGATGCCAATTGGTCACTTATCCTTTCGTACCCCTTGTCCATGTTAACGATGCATCTATGTCTCTAGTCCTTTCCCAATTAATGGAAATTCCACATTCACTAGATTATATGTAAAGCTTTGGCCAGAACGCCCGAAACAATTGGTAAACCATGTTAATGTAGGACTCTTCCTTACATTTTTTTTCTTTCTATTTTTATTAACATTTCCCTTATCTTTTCTATTTTCTACTGTTTTTAAATTAATTCATCTGTGCATCTATGGGTTTAAAAAGGCCAATTGGTCATCAAATCATTCTAGGGTGATGCAGCTCCTTTCGAATTAGTTCACGATTGAACTCTGTGTAGAGTTTGCTCTCTAAGTCAAGGTTTCCTCTGACCTTCTGTGGTGTGTAAGAAATATAAGATGGTTTCTTGTTAGTGCTTATTGAGCACAAAAGGAAAGAGATGAATTTGGATTATTGGTTGAAAATATTGTTTACTCCCCTTTTTTCTTTTGCTAGTGGAAAATAATATGAGCATGTTGGTTTTCAATCCGATTTTTTACGTTCCACCTCTTGATCTTTGTTTTAACTCTTTTTTTTCCTCGTTTTACCTTTCTTTCTCATACTCTATTAAATGGAGATCATCTGTTTTGTGCCTATAATCCATTCCTCGGCTTTAACTGTACATAATGTGAGATATCTCAAGTTTAAAGTGTAAAATGATTTTATTTGTTGTTCCCTATATGATTCTGCATCTTGAAGTTGAAAGAAAGATTCTTCAGTGTATGTTGTTACTATCCTACTGGTCCACAATCTCACCAAAAAAAAAAAAATTCTACTGGTCAACAACCTGGTATCTTTAACCGTGCTTCATAATGTAAGATATCTCAAGTTTAAAGTGTAAGATGATTTTATTTGTTGTTTCCTATATGATTCTGCATCTTGAAATTGAAGGAAAGATTCTTTAGTGTGTGTTGTTACTATCATACTGGTCCACAACCTTTTTCTTTGAGGTCATTGGCTTACTCCTAAATTGTTCAAGTTCTTTATTTCTATATAATATATTCAAATGTTATCTTACCTAATTATTCCTAGGCCAATATTTTCTTTAACGACGATGAATCATTGCCCCTCTTATCAATCTTTTAGGTAGCTGGTTCAATGTCATCAGAGTAGTAGTGACATTGTAGTAATCGTTAACTCATGGGCATGTTTCCCCTTGTGGGATTGTTTATGCTATATCCCACCAGGTATGGTATGGATGAGGAAACCTGCTCTTTTTGTGTTTATGTGTGTGTGTTTTTGTGCGCGCGCGTGTGTACGTGTGTTTTGTCTTCTTGTTGTTACTTCCCTGCACCTCTAATTTGCTAGATTGCATTGTTGAAAAAATTCAATTTACACAGTGAGTTCATTCTGAGTCCTTCATTGTAATCAAACTTCTTTTCAATCCAACAATTGGTCTAATCAATAAAACTTTCACTTGTAAAGAAAAATAAATAAAAATTATTTGCAACCGTGCAGAAAACTACATGGGGTCAATTGATAAAAGAGTAAAAACACGAGAAAATAGCACAGTGCTCTCGATTACTTCAATTGATTCACAGAGATGAGCAGAGATGATCCTTTATATAGAAATGTATACACCCTTTTAAAGAGGCATAGTGTCTGTTCAAGACACCTTTTGGTTAATAAACCGTCTAAAAGACGCAACTATATAGAAATACATGCCAAGGCGAGGTCCATAGGGCACAAAAAAATTCCGTTAAATACCCCAGTCTACAGGCGATTGTAAATACCCAAAAGGTGCTTTTTGGGTATTTACCCAAAAAGGCAAAAAAAAACTTTTAAGAATAATTCAAACAAATTGTGAATCAATTCCAATTAGTTCAACCATCTGGGTTGTTACATTACATTAACATAGGCATCCACCCCAGTTTAGGGGCCAGTGTCCCTTGTCAATTGGCTTGAACGATTGGTCTTGTCCAGATTTTGAAACATCTTATTAAACTTAAGAATTTATTTAAGTTCGGATTTTATTGTTGGTGTTCTAGGATCTGAGTATAAGAAGATAAGCTATGTTACGTAACTGCAGTATTTATTAACCCAACTCAATTGTATCATATGACAGTCTAAGTTTATATATATATATATATATATCATGTATTATATCCTAAACCCGACCTGTATTATATGCTTATGTTTGCTTCACCTGAAACATACCTGTTACCTGTCTGAATTCGGCGATACTTTAATGTGTAGGCCAAACATATCATGTATCATTAAGCAAGATTTCTTGATGCTTCTCTGGCCGCTTGCTGTTAGAATACCGGACGTATTCTAGTCCTGCTCCAATGGTGGGCTATTGCAACAGTGGTTGTGGTTCAAGTGGTAGTGCAGAATAGAATCTTTAAGTTAGTAATATGAGCTTTATTGCACATGGTGTAGGGCATAGTGATCTGTTGTAGCACATATACACAAATTCATATGAATCAATTTTGTTCTTCCTTTAAACTTTGTGTTCTTAAGACACTTGATCACCAATTTTGATGTCTCTGAATGCATCTATATTCATGGACTCACATTGAGGACACCAACTCATCATGTCTATGGCTAAGAACAAATTTCATGCTGGAGTATTCATGTGAAGATATTTACCATTCATATGTTCTTGCTGGTGTACAAGCATATGTTCTCAAATAATTTTGTGCAGGCCACTGCTCATCATCTTCAAAAGAATCTAGAAAATGCTAAAGCCAGTTCAGAGGTACTTCTTGCTGTTCTACAGTTTCTGAGGGGCAAAGTGACAATAACCCAGTTACATTTAGTGTTTAAACCATCTAGTTATTGTAACTTTTCATCTTTTTTTTTTTTTTTTTTTTTTTTTTTTTTTTGTGACATGGAACCCACAACCCCACTTAGTGGGGACAGGATAAACCCCAGATACATGATCCTACCCACAAGGACCATATAGCAGGTAAGCCCGGGGACTCGAACCTGGGACATCCAGTTCCTGAGCTGGAGAGCCTACTAATTGAGCTAACCCGTGTAATTTTTCATATTTTTTTACATTCGTAGTTCAATGTTTTTTATCAGGTTAAAATTGCACAGGTGAGTATAGCTAGGATATTCATCAGTGCAGAAGTAGGCAAGCCGTTGCCGCCGTCAAAGAATCTTAAATTTTCCTGAGCCACTCATGTTTGATGGAAGTGGAACTGGCTTTTCTAGTCAAGAGTATGTTCTTCATCTCATTCCAGTTTTTCCTGTTTAAAGTGAGTCTTATGTTCTCCCTTCATTTAATTGGTTCTCTTTTGTTCACTTGAGCTTCTGGGTCAAGTTGTTGTTGATTGAGAACTTGAAACAGATATACTTTGAAAGGAAAATAAAAAAATCACATTGGACTTTGTATTCATGTGTACCAGTAAGTGCAAAGTTTGATTTGATTTCATTAACAAAATGACTGGAGTGAAAGATAATGAGTTTAATTGGCTGGTTGAAAGCTTTGTCTCAAGGTTTGAAATCTTGGTTTAATGGAGAAGATGGTGGGGCCGACGAAAAGCCCCGTTTGAATGAAATGTGTCGGCGGGGATCACCGAACGAAGCGACACGGCATCGACATTTTCGGTCCCTGATGATATAATTGCTATCTTATCGATCCTTCCTCAAAAGGGGTCACAGATTTGGAACATTATCAAGAAAATATTGCACTAAAAGTGGGAGGTGGGACTATAATAACCAACCCAGGTCAAATCAAGCAGCTTTGGCCCATATTTGAACTATATCTTCAGATTGAACCAGGCATTTTGAATCTACATGGATCATAACTTGACCCATAACAGCCGGATCGGGTAAACCGAATTGAAACGATCCGATAGATTTGATTCTTGGGTCCCAATCAGACTCTTGAGGCCACAAGTCCACAACCTCTCTCTCTCTCTCTCTGACATTCTGTTTTAGGAAGAAGATGTTGAAGGGAAGGAGAATAGTTCTATATTCATCAACCTTTGAGTCAACAAGATTATATTAATCACATAAAATTTTGGACCTTTGTTCCATTATTGTTAATCAAAAACATTACCAAAAGTGAACACTATAATACTGCAAAAGCTAGAGAAAGTTCAGAGTAATAATATGAAACAAAAATTAAAAAAAAAAAAAAAAAAGGTTTGCTCGCAATCCCAGGCTGATTTTGTCCTTACTTGGAATAAAAATTAAATTTGGTCCTCGTCCCTTTCCATTGACCCCTAGATGATCCTTCGATTTTTTTATAAATCTCCAATACAAAGATGTTGACTTTGACTCTGACGAGATCCTTGTACTCTTTCAAAATTCGAATCAAATCACTGCTACTCTTCTCTTCAATCAATGCCAATTTGCTATGGAATATTACACCAGAATTAGAGAAGACCGGTGTGATAAGGATGTCACGAAAGATGACTTGTTCATGTACCTTCCCTTAGTTTTAGGCATACACATTTGCCACATGACAAATATTTTTGTCAGGTTGTATGTGGGGTTTCGTATGATGTGAGCTCGGGGACTCAGATGATTGGTATGAGGCACCCGGAGGATCATGGTAGGGGCGAGAGGGGGTTGCGCATATACAGAAGAGTGATTTCCTTAAGCATCTATCATATTTACTCTCAAAAGTAGGGTATATATAGTGTTGCGAGTAACAGTTCGCCAAGACTTTGTTAGTCGTCATAACGGCCAGCTGTTTAGGATTCTCCTTCAAGCATGGCTGTTAAGGGTGGGCCTCGAATAGCAGGCCTCTATTCCAGACCTCTAACCCACAGACCCACGAAGTTTTTCTGAGATTATCCTTTCGTAAAACTGAAAGTTGTAGTACTGGTGCTTTCTATGTGACACGAGGCTGACCGCGGGCGTAGCCGTTCCATATACGCCATCTAGACACGGGCTTTAGAGAACTTTAAAAATTTTAAAACATATATCTCATCCAGAGGCTTTCATGTACATTAGATGCGGATTAATTAAGCAAACATCAAAAGGACTAAACCTAATAAGCCATAGTAGAAAAACCTTTCTTCTTGTTCAAATTGCCGCAATCAACTCCTTGATGTTTCGCGTGTCAACCTTCTAGAAAGTCTAGAGAGAGAAAGAGTCTTATATTAATCAATTAATTATTATAGAATAAAATGATTATTAATTTATTACAGGATAAGCTCAGGACTTCAGATTCGGTGCGATATGGAAATAAATAAATGGAATAATTCATTTAGCAGTAATTTTTATGGTGCTACGCGTTGAAGATCTATTATCTCTATACCTGTACGTGATCATGCAGTCATCATCATCTTTGACCATAGTTTTCACGTCGATCACATCGTTACGTGTCCACACCATGTACGTACAAAAAAGGCTTTCATACAACTGGGGACCACACAATAGAGGTGGAGGGACCATCCTAACTATGTTACATAGCGAAGCATATTATCATGATTTGTTTCGACTTCTGACTTGACTCGAGATGACTATAAGGAATGAGAGGTGGAATGAGACGGGATCTGCTGTGGGGGTAATCCTCTGTGGGGTGGTAGAGACAGTCCATGGGGTGAAAATACCATTTCACCCCTGCGGACCCCACCATGGGAGATGAAATGGTATTTTTACCGTCTAGGCCCCCCGGAATGGAAGAACTTGTTTTGAATTTGAACGGAACCAACTCCTCTTTTGTAATTTACTACAAATTTTGTCTCTTTTGTTGCTCCCAAACTTTTCCATGAAGCAAGAAAGGTCAAAGAGTGGTAAAAAAATAAGTTTTATATTAAAAACACCCCCTCCATCCCTCCACTTACTTTTTAAACAAATAACACAAAATCCCCGAGAGCGTGTTTTACAAGCAACGTTAGAATATACCAAAACCGCGTAAAAGCGGCACTTGCTACCATAACGTTAGAGAAGGCAGAACCGTCTGATCTGACAGGTTGTTATTTCTATCGATATTTAAAGAGGAGTGAACCGGATTTTTACACGTGGGTGGTTAAGACAAGCCGAACGGTCGGGCATCGAATTTTGAGAAGATGGCGACCGGGAGCGTGTATCGTGGCCAGTTCAGTTTCACGAAAAGGATATAATTATTTCTTAGGATTTTATTTCTGATAATTCCGGTTGTGTCCTTACATCTAATCTTTTATACGAAAAGACGGAAATCTCCTTCTTATTGTTCCAGTGATGACCTTATTGTACCTTGTAACAGTCATAATGACACTTTTGTACAACCCAACCGGAATGATGTGAATGATAATATCATGAAGAAGCTGGCTCGAACCGTCAAATGGAATACGGTTCGATCCCATCATGTGCGATGCAGAACCGTCGCTGTCTCATCACGCAACGTCGGTTGTTTTCCAGAGTACTCTTTATTTGGAAGATAAAGAAATCAGGACCGTTCGAAAAGATTTTGAGGATACGATTGGGGTTTCAGAAGATCAGGAGTTCATCGAATCTCCTTAGGACGAGCAAAAAAGGACGGTGTTGGCTTGTCGGGAGAGAAGCGAGCGATGGGTGAGTCGATGACGCGGAAACCTTGTCAGCTTGTTATCTGCGTGTTGTCGATTGATCGCACGTGTTGAAAAGCTTTTTTAACACGATTTGGAGGGAAAAAATTGATCATTTTCACGGTTTTTTTTCTTAAGAAAAAATAAAGTTATTTTTACTGACTTGTACGGAAATTTCGGCTGTGAAATGAAATTCAAATTGGTGCCTTTGTAATTACTAAAATAACCCTTACTGTTTCTGCGTTGCAAGACAGGATCCATTAAATGGCCTACACACCTCATAGTCAAGGTTCAAGCCCCACCATTCGATCAGTCTATGACACTGGAGATCTTTGACTTAAAAGTCAACACAACTAGTTGATCATGGCTGTGTATTCTGTATGATTGATTTCTGTATAGTGTGTCCAAAAGGGCAGTTGGAATATGCAACATGGTATCCCGTGAACGGAAAGGAGATTCAAAACTAAGGGCGGGGGCGTTTTAGTCATTATCAAAAGGTATACTCTTCAACAAATTTAAAAGGAGAAACGCGCGAAAATAAGAAGAAAAAAAAAAAAGAAAAAGAAACCTTTTAAGAGGAATCGCATGCACACGAGCGAGATTTCCCAGCCTTTACGCGCCGTAATCAGTCCACGTGAAACCGAAGCTCGTTCACACACAACCGGTTAACCGGTCAAAATCCGAGTATGAAAGCGTCGACTATTGTGTCGGACCACCAGCCGTCCGGCATTCATTGCCACCGGCCTTGAGAGTCAGTGAGTTTGGATCACGTACCTATCAAAGGGTACTTTAGTACTTTCGCAACTAAAGCAGCACACGTGTCAAACCATTCAAAGCCTAATCTTGTATTTTCGTCAATTTCAGATCATTTCTGTCCTTCCGTACGTATTCTGACCGACTATCGCCCGTCGATTTTAGCTGCGTAACGTAACCAGACTAAGCCAACCTGTTCTCCAAAGCCCTTAAAAAAAATTACTTTTTTTTTTTTTAAGCTCTCACACTTTATAAAACCAAAACCAAACAGTCTTTAGCCCTCTCTTTTTCGATCTTTCTATCTCACACGTTACCAACACAATATGGAGAAAAGAGGAAGAGAGAGATGATCAACGAAGACAAGAACAAAGTAATGGAGATCAACGAATCCAAATGAAGATATTCTTCTGCTACTGTTGTTGTTGATCGATCTATGGAGAAGAAATTAGAAGCAATGGAGACAGAGAATTCGATCGGTGGTGGTGGCTTCACGTTTTCAGATCATCATCATCAGATCCCCACAAGTACTTTTCCTGTATCAAGCATCTTCGACATGTTCTGTGAAGGAGAGAAGGAGTCTTTAGGGTTCATGGACTTACTGGGTATCCAAGATGTTAGTCCTTCCATATTCGATTTGTTACAGCAAACTCCACCGATTTTCCCCCCACCGACAACACCCTCTTCTTCCACACTTCCCACCGAGTCGTCTGAGGTGTTGAATTTGCCTGCAACACCTAACTCTTCTTCGATCTCTTCGTCGTCGACCGAAGCTGCTAATGATGAACAGACTAAACCAGTGGAGGAGGAAGAGCACAAGAAGACTGAGAAACAGTATTTTTTTTTCCCTTTTTTTGGAGAGATATTTTAGTTCTTTTGATGAACTGTGTTTTAGTTGAAACGGAAGGAAACCCCCATTAAAGGATAAGAAAAATGGGTGATGAGGTTTCTTTTCAACTATAATCTGAGTCTGGGATTTGTTGATTTTTTCTAACTTTATTTGTTTGTGTTTGTGGGTTTAGATTGAAACCCAAAAAGAAGAATCAAAAGAGAGAGAGGGAGCCGAGATTCGCGTTCATGACAAAGAGCGAGGTTGATCATCTGGAAGACGGTTACAGATGGAGAAAGTACGGCCAAAAAGCTGTGAAGAACAGCCCTTTTCCGAGGTATTATCTAAAATCTAAATTTGGTGATTTTTTTTTTTTTTGTTTACTCAGATCAGATGAAGACAGAGATGGAAATTCTTCATAACCATGACTTGAAATTTGATAATTTCTTGTTCTTCAGGAGCTACTATCGTTGCACTACTGCTTCATGTGGTGTGAAGAAACGAGTGGAGAGATCCTCCGATGATCCCACGATCGTCGTGACAACGTATGAAGGCCAACACACCCATCCTAGTCCGGTAATGCAACGTGGAAGTTCTGCTGGATTCCATCCTGATCAGTCCGGCAACTTTTCCGCCGCCTTCGCCGTGCCGATGCTTCATTACCAACAACAACAATCACTTTTCCATAACTTACCACCTTTGTCTCTGAATTTCACTTCTTCTTCTAATCCTTTTCTTCTTCAAGAGAGACGTTTTTGCACTCCAACAGCTTCTTTGCTCAGAGATCATGGGCTTCTTCAAGACATCCTTCCCTCTGATGTTCGCAAGGAGGAGGAGTAGAATAGAAGAAACCCCTATTACTGGTATGTAATTTTCTTGCTGACTCATGGGGGGAAGGCCCACTTCATCACTATACATGAAACCCTAGGCCTGCTGATTAATATTATCATTGTAACATGACTGTGTTTAATTATCTAAAACTGAGGAGGGACTAGTTTTCTTAATTGGGTTCTTTTTGTATTGTTCTTTTGTATCCAGAGCTTATGATCAGATATGGAGATTCAGGTTTTGTACTACAGTTCCTGTTTCCTTTTATTTGTCTCTTATCTTTGTTTTTGTGGTTGAAGGAATTTGCATATCTGAAACATTAAAGGTGCTGGCTGCAGTTGGTATTTCTAGGGTTAGGGTTTCTCAATGGAGCATGTTGGGTAGAGGAATTTTCAGCTTTTTCTTTGTAGGGACCTATTATAAGAAAGCATGAGACCAATAGAATGATGAACTGGGGAACTTGATCTTGTTCTCTGTAAGGGAAGCTGGCCTGATAAAACCTTAAAAGATTGGATGGAAATTGGATTGGGAAGTTGTTAGAGATAGTGGGTGGCTCATATTCACTAGTCTCTAGATCTAAGGGTATATTGGGGATTTTTCCTATATGTCAGGTATGAGTACAAGTTGTAACCCTAATTCGTTTTTGACATAGTAGAAACTTCTTCTCTTCCATGAACGTAGGCTTTGCCGAACTTTGTATATTTGTGTGCATTGTTTTGATCTTCGTTTTACTATGTTTATTATTATTGCTTGATCTCAATCAACAGAAGTTAATTTAATAACTTGGAATGTGTATGAGAGGGTGTACCCACAATATTACTAATAATCCAATTTTAGCTAGTTGGATTAATGGTTTTTGTTCCCTCATTTGTGCTGCTCTATGGGAGTATATAGGTTGAGTGAATGGTGGTGTGAGGATTGGTACTATTGTGGTTCTTGATTCAAAGGATGGGAAGAAATGGAGAGATCTTGGTAGAGATATGGAAGCTTTAAGCAAAGGTTGATGAAATGGATGATTTTTTATATTTATTGGGGTTGTAAGGTACTTGTCCATGTGACATTGTCTTTACTAGGAATGTTAGTATGCCTTAAATGCCTTGCTACTTTTAGCTGTACATAATTTTGCAGCTAAAGATCAAATTGCAGATAGAGAGACTGTAGGAAGTATTAGCTTAAGCTTATATATATATATATATATATACGATTATATATACCTCTGCATACACATGCACATATATGCACAACTAGCCACTACTGATCAAGAACATAACCATGTTCTTATATATGCATGAAGATTATATCCTCATTCGAGAACATAACCATGTTCTTATATGTGCATGAAGATTATATCCTCATCTCATGGGGGGTTGCAGATGGCAGCTTCTCAAAGGATTTTGTTTTCATGTTTATGATTTTGGCAAGAGGGTTTTGTAGGTGCCGTTTAGGTGATGTGGGGTCGGGGCTCAATGACTAGTAAGAGGGATAGAGCGCACTAAAGGGATCTTGGGAGGACGAAAGAGGAGTTTTGATGTGTAAAGGTGTTATGCTTCTTTCACTTGTGCATCTGTCTGCCCTCAAGAATGAAGGTATATATAGTGACAGAAAATGGGAACATAACATTTGTTGCGTTTCCATTAGCAGTTATAATGGCAGGATCTATTTCATCCTCTTTTGAGTGAGGCTGCTGGGGTGGGTCCCGAGTAGCGGCCCCAGCAGCGGGCCTCAACCCGTGACTTCCAACCCACAAGCCCACAGTATTCCTATGAGATTATCCTCTCATGAGATCAGGAACTGTGGTTCAGATGCTTCGCATGGGTGACACATGGCACAAGGCAAACCGTACATCTAACAATTCCATTTGCACCATCTACAGGGTTTTTCACAATCTCTTCCCATAAATCTGGATATAACTGTGCCTTATCGGTACTGCTTCTTTAAGATTTAAGATCTTGGATGGGGGAATGTTGATATGATTGCAAACATGGATTCATTGCAACAAAGTCACGAGTGCCTCATTTTTTTCCCTTGTGTTATATTTTCCTCTATAGTGCCAGCTTCTTTTGTTGACAAGAAACCATTGATCCTTGAGCACTTCGACAAAAGGAGAAAGAGCCGAAAGTCATTGATAACTTTCCACAGAAGGAAAAAAAAAAGGGTTCTTAAACCATGTAAAGACTCACAGAAAAGTAGACAAGAATCTAATACCTGGTAATCTGTTATCCTCCCTAACTTCTATGGGCGGCTTTTTTAGTTCACATATGCAGCATTTGATCTCACAAGTCAAGAATTTGTCTCAACCTTTGTGTTTGCGGGGAATTATTCTGTCGCAATACACTGAACATAGTGTGCCCCCACATTCATTTCATTCAATTAAGGAGAACAACAAAGTAACATAATTCATCATGTTGCTTCTGCTACTTGAACATTTTTATCTTCCCATGCAACTAATTAATTAATTAAAACATCTTATTGATCGGATCTTAATATCTCATCGGTTCTGGAAACCATGTTGAGGTCCCATTAACATGACTCATAAACATGAAAGTTCAAGTTAATCATAGTTTTTAATTTGAAGGCTCCTCTAATTGCTATGATTGCCTTAACGGCTGGAAATCCACGGTGACCCCATTTGGTGACTCAGATTGATGGACGATTGGTTTTTTTTTTTTGACCCCACTTGGTGGAAACAGATGCACCCCGGATACATAACCCCACCCACAAGGACCGTATATAAAGTAATGGAACATGAAGACGCCTTTAGCTCATTTCGCTACAGCTCAATTCGTTCATTCCATTGAACTTTCTGGGTTAAAAATCAAATCACATTTCAAATTCACATCGACACTAAGACGTTCTAATCCAATCCTTGGTTAGGGCACTTTAATTGTGTACAAATATATCTCCTTTTTTCTTCTTTAGTGTTTTCCGTTTCAAGGAGGGGAGGGAAAAAAAAAAAGTAACAGGAAGATTAAAATTACGAGGAAAACGAGAAAAATTTGAAGGGAAACACCGTTACATATCTCTTTTAGACCATTATTAGTCACAGAAGAAGCCACTACACTTGCTTCCCATTCACTTCTCGTTTGCAGCATTTTGGTATGCCATCTTGAATGCTACTTTTCCACATAAGCACCTGGACATGCACAAAGTTTTGAGAACATAGTTAATACAGTTTACAAGGTCAGATATGCTGTGGAAAAAGAGGTGGGCATAGCCCACAAGGGTTAGCTTATCTGACAGGCTCTCCAGCTCAGGAACTGAACGTCCCAGGTTCGAGTCCCCGGGCTTCCCTAATATATGGTCCCTGTGGGTAGGGTCATGTATTCGGGTTTATTCTATCCCCACTTAAGTGGAGTAGGGGGTTCCACCTCACCAAAAAAAATAATAATAATAATACTAATAATAATAATATCAAGTCTTCAATGATTTTCATCCCAATCAGATGAAAACCCCATCCATAAACAATTTATAGCACCATTCTTTTGATGGGTCTGATGTTCCAACTGAAGTAGATATTATAAATTTGGGAACATCCCCTATAGACCCAATCAACTGGTACCCAGTCCCACAGTAAATGCTCCCAAGCATGGTATAAAATATTGCTGACGTAATTCAAATCTCGTCAAACAATCTCAAGATCAAGTCAATCAGATATGAAGTTTGGACGAAGTTTAGTTGATCTGACATGACCATGTTCCAATTTGGAGAGAAAATAAATACCGTTACTCCACATTTTTGCAAACCCAGTCGTAGAATGGGACGTTTCTACCGAAATCCAGTGTTATCAAAATTTATAACCAGAGAAAGAATGGTCAAAACCTGCAGGCTTATTCTTCCACATCGATTCTTGAGCAGCCTGAAGCCCCTACAACAGGTGCATAGCAGAGCAGCTGCAATTTCAGAACTAAATAGATATATAACAAATAAATAAGCGAATGCTTGATACCTGTTGAAAACGAGCAGGCTCGATGCCTGAATTTGCAGCCGCCTGTAATTGTGCATATCCAAGTTCCTGTAATGACCAAAAGACCCAAGATGAAGCAACTAATACAGCCTACCTAGCTCATTACAAATCCAAACTAAACCCAGAAAGAAGTTCCTCAGTGCGGAATCAGCATCTCTTGCAACTCTAGATATCATCGGTTCATTTATGCATCCAACACAATTCAATACTCTGGTATGGAACCAAAAAACTGAAACCCTGAAGGCATTTCCATATGTGGCAACTTGTTGACAGTATCTAACAGAAATACCAACACTGCCTCAACATAATCCAGTTGAGTAGGTGGGCCGAATGATAGGCCCCCAAGAGATAAACTCTGGCTTTACATCGACCATATTTGCTACTTAAAGTTTTCCATTGTGTATCTGATGATCCAAATCCCGTAAGAAGGAGAGTTGCATCGGGTTAGCACCAATGCAAAACTTCACAAACTGCATTGATCATGAAGCTCAATCCATTTAAAAAAAAAATCTTCATATATCTATATTGAACAGAATGCTTGGCAACTAGAAGCAATGTTCTCACAGAATGAGTAGCTCAATTGAAAACCGACATAACTCACTGGACAGACTAGGAAAACAGTATAAACAGTATCAATTGAATAGAGAATCTGGGAATAGCCCAGAACAGAGAGAAGCTTCAAATTTATGTACATGGAAAGGTAAAAATATCAAAGGGAAGGCCAAAGAATACATGGATGGACTCGGTGTTTCTATAAAAGCTTTTTGAAGAAACTTTTCTTTCCAATAAAATTCTTCAAACACTGGCCAACTCATCTGACGATTGTGTTTCATGATCGCCGAATATGTGCCTTTAGATGCCCAACCCATAGTTATCCTAAAGTGGTAAGATAAATGAGATGACAATTGATTGCACGTTTTAGGATGAAATTTTAACTTCCACATGCTTGAAGTTGTGTTAAAACGAGGAAATTAGTTGGAGACAAAAATTTAGAGCTGTCTGGTTAAAGGAGGGTGATGAAAACACGAGGTTCTTTCATAAGGTAGCCAATGGGAGACCTAAAACTAATCTAAGGGTAGGTCTTCAGGTTGCTTTGATGTGTCTAACTTAGGTGGAAGTAGGCTGTCGGTTGATCAAGCTGAGTGGGTAGAGAGACCTTTTGAGATTCAAGAAATCAAGAGTGCAGTGTGGGAATTGGAGAAAGATAAAGCACCGGGTCCAGATGGCTTTACGATTGCATTCTATCAAGAGTGTTGGAATACGGTTAAAGGGGACCTCTTTGGTGTGTTACAAGAATTTTATGAGGGCAGAGTCATAAACATGGTAACGAATGCTACATTTATTGCCCTCATCCCTAAGAAAGTTGGAGCCATGGAACTCAAAGATTTTAGACCAATTAGTTTGACTACCAGTTTATATAAGATCACTGCAAAAATTCTGGCTTTGAGACTTAGAGAGATAGTTGGGGGTTTGGTGTCCTTGAACCAGAGTGCGTTCATAGCTGGTAAGCAGATTTTGGATAGTGCTCTTATTGCAAATGAGGTGGTGGAAGAGTGGAAAAGGCCGGGTAGAGAAGGTATGGTTTTGAAACTTGACTTGGAAAAAGCTTATGATCGAATCGAGTGGCATTCCTTGATAAAGTGTTTGAATGGAAAGGATTTGAGTCTAGATGGAGATGGATCTCAGGGTGTGTTAGGAATGTGGTGTTCTAGTTTCTTTGGAATTGTGGGGTCTATGGTCAAGTGACCCCATCTAGAGGGTTCAGATAAGGAGATCCGCTGTCTCCATTTCTCTTCACACTAGTGGCAGATGTTTTGAGTGGCTTTTTGGGCAAGAGAGAATCCTTAAGTCAGATTTCGAGTTTTGAGATTGGTAGGGATCGTGTGTGCATTTCTCATTTGCAGTATGCAGATGACACGCTTTTTTCTTACATGTGGATGAATGCCAAACCTATTGGATTAAATCAATCAGTAGATGTTTTGAAATGGTTTCAGGCTTGAAGGTGAATTTGGAGAATAGCAGTCTAGGGGGTCTGAATATAGCCCAGGATAGGGTGGAGGTTTTTGCTTCAGTTTTAGGTTGTAGAGTTCAGGAGTAGCCTTTGTCATATCTGGGTTTACCTCTGGATGGAAACCCAAAGACTCTTAGCATTTGGGATCCGGTTGTAGATAGGGTTGGCATGAGGCTGGCATCATGGAAAAAAGGCTATTTGTCTCTGGGGGGCAGAATCACTCTTATTAAGGCGGCTTTGGCTAACATTCATGTGTACCATATGTCGCTCTTTAGAGCCCCAGGTAAGGTAGTGAAGTGTTTGGAAAAGTTGCAAAGAGATTTTTTGTGGGAGGAAGAGGGGCATAAGAAATGCCATTTAGTTAAGTGGGATTTGGTGTGTCGAGCTAAAGAAGAGGGGGGTCTCAACTTGGGGAATATATCCAGTCATAACACTGCTCTTTTTGGTAAGTGGCTTTGGAGGTTCAGCAGAGATAGTGATGCACTGTGGCGGAAAGTTATTCAAAGCAAGTTTGGCACGCATTCCAACGGCTGGGCCTGTAACCTGAATGCTAGATGCTCCAGCTCCAGTGTCTGGAAAGTGGTTTCCTCTGTCATTCCTATCTTCTCATGTCATGTTCGGTTCAGTATTGGGGATGGGAGTCGTGTGCGTTTCTGGCATGATTTATGGTGGGGAGATTCCATTCTCGCAGTTCGCTATGCGCGTCTTTTTAGAGTGGTCTCAACTAGGGAGGCTCTTGTGTCCAAGGTTCTTTCATGGTCTGGTCTTGTCTGGAATCTTGCATTCCGTCGGGATTTGCGTTCCCAGGAGCTGATTGAGATTGGAGCTTTGTTTGTAGATCTGGGGGATGTCTTTATTGGTTCGGACTGTAGGGATCATATGGTTTGGTGTCCCAGTAGGGGGGAATTTTTTCATTTAGTTCCCTTTTCTCTATCATTCGTCCTGTATTGGCGGTGCCTACTTCCTTCCCGCACCGTCATGTTTGGGTTCCTGTTGTTCCTCCCAGAGTCGAGGCATTCTTTTGGTCAGCTCTTTTGCATAAGATTAACACTTGTGATCACCTACAAAGAAGATGGTCGTCATGTGCGACGTTGCCCCATATGTGTTTTATTTTTCGTAAGGAGAATCAGTTGACCATTTGTTCATTCATTGCCCAGTGGCGAGGGAGATTTGGTCATTCTTATGGCAGGTGGGAGTACGATGGGCTCTACCAGACGAGGTGGGTGCTTTCATTGATTAGTGGAGGTTCCCAGGTTTGGGAGCAAGAGGACGATTGATGTATCTGGGGGTGGCATGCGACTTTAAGGGTTTTATGGGGGGAGAGGAACCTGAGAGTGTTTGAGGATAGGAGTAGATCGATTATTGAGGCTATCATGTGGTTGGTATGTACTTGGTTGGGATCCTTCCAGCCTTCAGGGGAATTTCCATGACTGATCTCCTCACGGAATGGTCAGAATTTGCTTTCATATCTCCACAGGTCCTTCAGTCAATGGCTCAGTGGCAACCTCCTCCGGTGGGGATAGTTAAAATGGATTTTGATGGATCTTCTCTTGGGAACCCAGGAACCTCGGGTATTGGAGGGGTGTTCAGGGATCATGGTGGTCAGATTACTCATGTTTTTTCCGGCCCAGTTGGGATAGGTGATGCTACGAGAGCGGAGCTTCTGATACTTCTAATTGGCGTTAAGGAGGCAGTCCGTGTGGGCTATAGTCAGCTGGTTGTCGAGGGGGGACTCTGCATCTGTGTTATCTTGGATGACCAGACCGGTCTGTAGCCCTTGGTGTCATTTACACCTTGTCCAACTAGCAAGGTATTGGGGTCACCTGACCCAGGCATCCTTTAGACATGTTCTGAGATCGGGTAATGGGTCGACTGATCCTTTAGCTAGGGATGGAACAAGCCGTGAGGACATGTATATGGAGCTTCCGACAGTTGAGATGATTGGGGAGAGGGATGAGGGATGAGGGTTGGGCTCTGGGTTGCGTCCCTAGGTTGGCATGTTCAGTTTTAAGGGGTAGTTGAACCTCTTTTGCTTGTTTCTCAGGTGCTCAGCTTGAGCGCCCGGTTGTATTTCTGTTTTTCTTGTTTCTCTGTTTTCCCCCCTTATATATAATATGCTGGTTGTTCATCAAAAAAAAAAGTTCTAGTAAGAACACATATTGCGAGTAGTCAGCCTAGAACTCAACAGCGTGATGCTGAAAATCTAGGTACCACAGCAAGAATAACAATCATATTTTGTAAGTAAGTTCTAATTCCAAGTTCGTAAAGGGTTATGTTCGGAAATTTAAGCAAGCAAAGAATTAGTAGATAACTTATTTTTATGGGAACGAATGAACAGTTAGTTTGAAATCTATGCAAACAAGCAAAATGGAAAAAAGCACGTTACAAACATTGCTTGCCTAATCTCCATTTTTTCCTACAAAATCACTAGAATATTAGGGATGTATATAGATCTTGTTGCATTCAAAATGGAAATTACCTGAACACTTTGATGAACACCTACACTAAAAGCCTGATATGGAATGCGAAATTGAAGACTTAGGAAATGAATCACATCAAAGTATTTTGGCATTATATCAAACCAAGAAAAGAAGGAAAAAAAAAAAAAAAAGACGCTAACCGATGGTTGTTGGGCTTGTATTTGCTGCTGAGGACGAAGTTGTGTTTGAAGCTGCAAATGTGTTTGAGGAACTTGTTTGGCAGACAGAACCTGTGCATTTGTCTGGGATTGAAGCTGTGGAATAGGTTGTTTTGGTTGCTGTTGCTGCTTCTGTTGTTCAAATATGGTCAGCTCCTCAGGTTTCTCCCACTACAGTTCCAATTTTTGGAATAATTTGTCACATCCAAGGAGGTATAAAATCTAAACTGCAAAAAATTATAATTGATGATAAAAACTCTTACCCTGCTTTCACCAGTAACACTGTTGTAGTAATATTTGTATCCATCAGGTGATGTGTGCTCTGTCCAATTACAAGATAGGGGAGCTGTCATCTGAGCACTTACAGGTACCGTACGAGTAGCAGATGTGGTTGAAGGTGCAACTGCAGCGGGTGCAGCAGCAGGAGTGCTAACACTTGTCTGTGGAAGGACTCCAGTCCATGGAGACTGCAGGAAAATGAAAATTTAGTACATGTGATCACAAAGTTTGTAGAACCACTTGCAAGCAAAGTGACAAAATGAAACAGATGTTAACAAGATGCCAAGACCATGACTGGGAAGAAAGGAAAGATAGTATCCAAGGGAACTTTTGTAAACTACAAATTACTATCAAGTCCCTAGCATGCCAACGAAATTCATGTCACACAACATACACCAACAAAAGCCCTACCTACATACTAGCCATGCAGCACACCTGAAGGGGGTATGGATCTACTCTAGTGATCGCACCAAGGAGATGTCAAAACTCAGCACTATAGGATGAATATAGGCCTGGAATTCCAGACTTTATCTTAAGTAACATGTCTGTTCCTGACCATCATATTAATAGGTTGGTTCAGATGTTTATGAACTTTTAAATCATCTGATACCGTGTGGACCTACTCTAGTGATCACACCAAGGAGATCTCAAAACTCTGCATTATGGAATGAATATGCCTGGAATTCCAGACCTTATCTCAACTAACAGGTCTATTCCTGAACGTCATTCAGATGTTTTTAAACTTCAAGATCATCTGATATCACATGATCATTCTTACTACCTTAATATATTGGATCCAAAATGCACATTTCTATATAAAATGAATCATCCAAATTTATAATACCTGCTGTTTAGTGGCTTGCAAACTCTGCTGTTGTGTTATACTTTGAGGAGGTTGCATCAGATGCAACTGTTGTTGCAGCTCAGAGAATGCTTGTCGAGATGATTGAAAGCTTGCCTGTAGAGATTGTGTCTGTTGTGATAGCATTTGCGCAAACTGAGAGGGTGATTGCTGTTGTAGAGGCTGAACCATTTGTTGCTGGATGGTGGGAGCAAGCAGCTGTTGTTGGCTTCCCAGGGCAGACACAGCATGAGGACTCATGTTCAGAGGGATTTGTTGCATTGCAGCAGAGGCGTTATGCTGGATCTGGGATTGAGAACCAGAAAATTGTCCATGTTGTGATGGCATTGCCTGACTGAAGCCAGGTTGCCCAGCAGCATGGGGAAATTGCAGCTGTCCAACTTGCTGCAGTGAAGCATGGGAAGTTTGTGTCTGTGAGTAAGATGATGGAGTTGGTTGGGGGTGTCGTTGTAGGGATGGAGGCAAGTTCTGGGGCGACTGAAACGGCTTCTGTAACGGTGACAGTTGTTGGCCAGCAGATGGGACTTGCGGAAAAGATGGGTTGAAACTCTGGAAAAGGCAAAAAAAGAAAAAAATCAGGTTTGCAGTACTCTGAAACAAGAATAGATCATAGAAGCAAAGTGAAATCGATCTTTATATACCTGCTGTTGGGTAGAAGATGGTAAAACTCCAGGTCCCGGACGAGAACCATTTGCAGGGTCACCAAGAACTCCCATGGGACCATTCTGAAAATCCCAAAACAAAGAAGATAGTTCTCAGACAAAAGTAACAAACTAATACTTTTTACATGCAAAGTAGAGATGGAAATGGGGCAGGTTAAACAGGTAACCCGCCCCACTCCACCTCTAATGGTTAGGATTTGGTAATCCATATGCCGAGTTTGGGTTTGGCTCACCCCATCCAAGTACCATTCACCTATATTACATTTATACATACACACACACACACACACACACACATATATATATATATATTGTAAAAATACTTATTTTATAAGTAAATATATTTTAAAAATTAAAGATTTGGCTTAAAGAAACATTTATTTCTAATATATAGCTTGCATCCAGACCAACCCGACCCAATCCGACCCGACAGGGTTAGGAGCGAATTTGGTATGAGGGGGGACTTCTTTAGGGACAGGCTAGGGTTTGCCAGAACCCGCCCCGATGCCATCCCTTTACAAAGGGAATACCTACAGCTGAGTACTTCGCCTGGTTATCACTGGCTATAAATACAATATTAGGACAAAATATCACATATCCAAGAGGGTATTGATCCAACATTCTATGGATAAACCAGAAATTCTGTCAAAATTCAACCCAACTGGATGAAGTCAAAGAATTTCTCTTTTCCATCATCCAAATGAATGATTTATTGGATGGCTGTCATACTCGAGTTAATTTCGATATTGGACACATATGTGAGACCCAAAAAAATTAAAGGCCCATTTAGCCTGCATGTTGTCCATGTGAACTATTATTGTGTTCATAGTGTATTTATTTCATATAAGGACGGGGGGGTCATGGCTGTGGTGGTGGTGGCTGTTCTATTGTTCAACCCAACTGAAAGAGCACTATCATCAAACCAAACAATCTCTTCATAATTTTCCAGTTGACCCACCCAAATGAACAGATGTGATACATTTGATGGTTTTAACATAGTGAATTTGGACATCAGACATCTCAGGATGGGTGGATGGGTTATCCTATAGTTCTACATATAAAAATACACTAGAAAGAATTTCTTCCTGACTAGACAAGTGCTATTATGAAATCAAATAATTCCTCTTTTTGAATCATTTTCCTAAACCATCGAAATGAAGGTGAAACATTTGATGGCTTTAGTACTCCTATGTGGGGACCCAAAAAACATATTGAGCCCATACAGTTTGTATCTGAGCAATGTGACCTGTTATTCTGTTCATCAAGTGTATTTATTCCAGATAATGCATTTCCCAAATAAAGCTAAAATGGAACAATGTGTTAAATGAGTACAAAGTAAATTCTTACAAGAGGTGAAGACGTTGCCCCACCGGCATTCCTGGGAACCAAATGACTACCAAAACCATGAATACCAGCTTGAGAAGATGTTCCTGTGTTCTCTGGACTCATTGGATACCAAGAATTAGGCGGGGGACGCCAACCCATAGGGTCCCCAAAATTGGGTGTCGGCCTGCAATAATTAAATTTCAGAAAAGAATTTCAACCTGAAAAAATTCAGAATTTGAAGAATGGAAGAAAGGGACAGAGCCCTTATTTCACCACAAAATGTGACACGAACCTAATCCCAGGTGCTTGAGATCGATTGCCAAGACCTGGACCTCCAAAGGCAGGAGCACCCCTGAAAAAAGAAAAAGAAAATCAACAAAAGTCAATATTGGTAAAATGGGGTAAGCAAATAATCTGACAGTCCAAGTACTATGTAGAGGTCTTGCAACTGAAACATTAAAAGGATACATGAAGAACATGTAGCTTTGATTAGCCCCAACAAGAGAACTCCTCGATCAAAAATCAAATCTAGCAGATACTGTAATCATTTTCTAGTTTTTTCCTCCAATTTCCAAGAAAAAAAAAATCTCAAAATGGCTGATTTTAGATGAAGATGGGTCTCTCAGATGGAGCCAACTGCATTTTACCCAAAAAAAAAAAAGATGGAGCCAACTGCACGGTAGGTAACAACCACATCCATGAGCAACACATTTAATAGTATTGTACTGCAGATGTGCTTATATCACACAGACTATGGGTTCCCACATGAATAAGAAAAGAAAAACTAAAGTTTAAGGAAAACCTTGAATCTCCAGCTCTAGGCCTCTTAGGATCAGCAAAACGAACAATTAAAGGCTGATCACAACCCTAAGTAGAAAATAGAGAATCAATAATTATTGAAGTAAATAAATGGACAGCCTTCAATAATAAAAACGTGGAATCAATAACACAAAGCAATAAATCAAACTTACTCTCATCACATAGGTTCCATTAAGAGCATTCATTGCTGTCATCGCCATATCTCTATGAGAAAACTTAACAAATCCACACCCTGCAAAAGAATTTGGATAAACATATGAGAGAGAATATATTCACAGCGCTATCATATGGTCTCATAACATTGTCTTGTTTGGTTAGAAAGGGTGTCAATGCAAAAGCCACACTCCCGTGTTGCAAAAAAAAAAAGATTTGATGTATCAACACATATAGATATGATCCAAATCTTTTTTTCTTTTGTTTCTTTCCAAACATTCAGCAAATTTTTTGATTGGAAAGAACATCTAACATGCTAAGATCATCCAATTGCATCCTTTGGACTAGGGCTGTAACGTATCGGATTTGAAGCGGATTTCACTGAATCCAAATTCAATTTGTTAAGAATTCTCGTAGATCCAAATTTGAATTTGAATTCAAATCCGAATATCAACTAATGAATGTGCAAAATCTAAGTTTATAAAGAATGCTGGAAACTAGGGTCTTTTTTTGTTTTGTTTAAGATAATGTTAGTATGTATCACGAGTAATGATACTATGTATAAAAGTAATGTATGCGATTGAATGGATATGTTATTATGTGACACACTATTCATAGATAATGATAGTATGTGACACACTATACATAAATGAATACATGGGTTTTAATTATATAATTGAATCGGATTTATATAGATTCATATTCGATTCGATTATAATTGGGTTTTCTGGATTTGGGTCTTATTCGGATTTCGAATCGGATCATGATCCGAACCATTGACAGGCCTACTTTGGACCTAAGATATCTGATAGGATGTCACATTGTGGCTATTAAGCAGTGGCAGGAATGACATCTCCTTCCAATTTTCCCATTGCTATCATGGTTTTAAATTTTGCCGGCATACCGCAACATGCCGGCGAAATGTTGCTATTTTTCATTCTGCGACATGGCGAAATGTCACCGATATATCCAAATTTGGGTGAAATATTGGCAAAATTTCGCCAAGTCCCCCCTAGCGAAATCACAGGCAAAATCGAAATTTAAAACCTTGATCTCTATGCAAGTATTCTCAAGAATGAATAAGAAAAAACAACATCAAAAAATATAGAAGTGATAGGACAAACCTCGACTTTGCTTCATTTCATCGCGCATAATATAGACATCTTCAACACGTCCATACGGAGAAAAAACCTACACAGTAAAGACCAATATTAAGGCCAGCCTTTACAAGAATTAAACTAAGTGGAGATATAACACCTTGAAATTAGTTTTGGAAAAAGCAATAGACAACAGCTGTTTTCATAAAGGCAAAGGGAGTTAAGAAACGTAACAAAGATATCCAACCATTTGGAGAAAAAGATTTATCACAATTTATATCAAATTTTTTCCAAGGTTATAAATGTACAAAATTTAGGGGAAGTGAAATAAAGCAATCATAACTGAAAAGAAACTAAATTCTGAAAGGAAAGCGAGAGCAACTTGAATGCTCTGTGTGAAATATACCTCCTCGATTTCCTTTTCCATAGCTTGTTTGTTCATTGAACCAACAAACAACTTGCAATCAACTGTACCTACCATTAAAAGAGAGACAATCAGAAGGACAGGCAGCAAAATTGAAGAGCCAATCTTACTTATTATCAACACAACTCATAATTTCTTCCTCTCTTTTGACACTATAGTTGACATCACTGGTCACCCAAGAATATGTTATGGAACAAAAGGACAAGTATTCATGTACCTCTACTGAATATAAACAATGCACGTAAATGAAATTTTAATGTCAAATCATCTCAAACTTATTTTACTCTAAGAAACTGCACATAAATGAAATTTTAATGTCAAATCATCTCAAACTTATTTTACTCTAAGAAACTGCACATTTATACCACCTAACTTAGGAATTTCAATGACTGCATATCTTATTATCATCAAAATCATGATGTTCTCTCACTATTTGGAATTTGCACGTTCTAAAAAAAAAAGTATCACATCGCTCAAGCTTTGAACAGATAACACACTTTTCATCATGTAAAGATAAATTTCATTTGTCCAAAAATCATGGCATGCCTCTAATTATAATTTATTTCACTGAACTTTCTGTACAATTTATGCTTTAGAGAGTGAGAGAGAGAGAGAGAGAGAGAGAGAGAGAGAGAGAGAGAGAGAGAGAGAGTATGGGAGGAGTTTT
>JAUPMG010000011.1:11597307-11618615 GCA_031762675.1 Pachysandra terminalis
GACCACCAGCATGAGGAAATTGCAGCTGTCCAAGTGGCTGCAGTGAAGCATGGGAAGTTTGTGTCTGTGAGTAAGATAATGGGGTTGGTTGGGGGTGTAGTTGTAGGGATGAAGGCAAGTTCTGGGGTGACTGAAACGGCTTCTGTAACGGTGACAGTTGTTGGCCAGCAGATGGGACTTGCGGAAAAGACGGGTTGAAACTCTGGAAAAGGGTAAAAAAAGAAAAAAAAATCAGGTTTACAGTACCCTGAAACAAGAATAGATCATAGAAGCGAAGTGAAATTGATCTTTATATACCTGCTGTGGGGTAGAAGAAGGTAAAACTCCAGGTCCTGGACGAGAACCATTTGCAGGGCCACCAAGAACTCCCATGGAACCACTCTAAGAATCCCACAATAAAGAGGATAGTTCTCAGACAAAAGTAACAAACGAATAATTTTTACATGCAAAGTAGAGATGGCAATGGGACAGGTTAAACGGGTAACTCACCCCACTCCGCCTCTAATGGTTAGGATTTGGTAACCCATATGCCGGGTTTGGGTTTGGCTCACCCCATCCCGGTACCATTCACATATATTACATTTATAAAAAAAAAAAAACTTATATCTATATATACATATATGTAAAAATATATATTGTATAAGTAAATATATTTAAAAAAATTAAAGATTTGGCTTAAAAAAACATTTATTTCTAATATATAGCTTGCATCCGGACCAAACCCGACCCGACAGGGTTAGGAGCGGGTTTGGTATTAGGGGGACTCTTTTAGGAGCGGGTTAGGGTTTGCCAGAACCCGCCCCGATGCCATCCCTTTGCAAAGGGAATAACTACAGCTGAGTACTTTGCCTGGTTATCACTGTCTATAAATACAATATCAGGACAAAATATCACATATCCAAGAGGGTGTTGACCCAACATTCTATGGATAAACTAGAAATTCTGTCAAAATTCAACCCATCTGGAAGAAATCAAAGAATTTCTCTTTGCCATTTCTATCATCCAAATGAGTGATATATTAGATGGCTGTCATACTCAAGTTAATTTCGACATTGGACATGTATGTGGGACCCAAAAAAATTAATGGTCCATTTAACCTGCATGTTGTTCATGTGACCCATTATTGTGTTCATAGTGTATTTATTTCATATAATGCTTCTATGTGGTGACCCAAAAACATATTGAGCCCATACAGCTTGTATCTGAGCAATGTGACCTGTAATTGTGTTCATCAAGTGTATTTATTCCAAATAATGCATTTCCCAAATGAAGGTAAAATGGAACAATGTGTTAAATGAGTACAAAGTAAATTCTTACAGGAGGTGAAGACGTTGCCCCAACGGCATTCCTGGGAACCAAATGACTACCAAAACCATGAATACCAGCTTGAGAAGATGTTCCTGTACTCTCTGGACACATTGGATACCAAGAATTAGAAGAAGCCCGCCAACCCATAGGGTCACCAAAATTGGGTGTCGGCCTGCAATAAATAAATTTCAGAACAGAATTTCAACCTGAAAAAATTCAGAATTTGAAGAATGGAAGAAAGGGACAGAGCCCTTATTTCACCACAAAATGTGACACAAACCTAACCCCAGGTGCTTGAGATCTGCCAAGACCTGGACCTCCAAAGGCAGGAGCACCCCTGAAAAAAGAAAAGAAAAGAAATCAACAAAAGTCAATATTGGTAAAATGGGGAAAACAAATAATATGACAGTCCAAGTACTATGGAGAGGTTTTGCGACTAAAACATTTAAAGGACACAACACAAAGCTTTGATTAGCCACAACAAGAGAACTCCTCAGTCAAAAATCAAATCTAGCAAATACTGTAAACATTTTCTAGTTTTTTCCTCAAATTTCCAAAAACAAAAGAAAAAAAAATCTCAAAATGGCTGATTTTAGATAAGGAAGGATCTCTCAGATGGAGCCAACTGCACAGTAGGTAACAACCACATCCACGAGCAACACATTTAATAGTATTCTACTGCAGATGTATTTATATCACACAGATAGGTTCCCACATATGAATAAGAGAAGAAACTAAAGTTTAAGGAAAACCTTGAATCTCCAGCTCTGGGCCTCTTAGGATCAGCAAAACGAACAATTAAAGGCTGATCACAACCCTAAGTAGAAAATAGAGAATCAATAATTATTGAAGTAAATAAATGGACAGCCTTCAATAATAAAAACAGGGAATCAATAACACAAAGCAATAAATCAAGCTTACTCTCATCACATAGGTTCCGTTAAGAGCATTCATTGCTGTCATCGCCATATCTCTATGAGAAAACTTAACAAATCCACACCCTGCAAAAACAATTTGGATAAACATATGAGAGTGAGAATATATCTGCAACGCTATCATATGGTCTCATAACATTGTCTTATTTTGTTAGAAAGCGTGTTAATGCCAAAGCCATACTCCCGTGTTGCAAAAAAACACATTTGATGTATCACCACATATAGATATGATCCAAATCCTTTTTTCTTTTGTTTCTTTCCAAACATTCAGTAAATGTTTTTGATTGGAAAGAACATCTAACATGTTAAGATCATCCAATTGCATCCTTTAGACTAGGGCTGTAAACAGATCGGATTCAAAGCAGATTTCGCTGAATCCGAATTCAATTTGTTAAGAATTCTAGAAGATCCGAATTCGAATCCAAATCCGACGGATCTTCATAAACTCTATTCGAATTCAATTATGATCCGATATCCGAATCCGAAATCCGATTCGATCCAAATAGCAACTAATGTATGTGCAAAATCCAAGTTTAGAATGAATGCTGGAAACTAGGGTCTTTTTGTTTTGTTTACAAGATAATGTTAGTAGGTATCACGAGTAATGATACTATGTATAAAAGTAATGTATGTGATTGAATGGATATGTTATTATGTGACACACTATTCATAGATAATGACAGTGTGTGACACACTATACATAAAAGAATACATGGGTTCTAATTATATAATCGAATCGGATCTTCATGGAATCGGATTTATATAAATTCATATTCGATTCGAATATAATCAGGTTTTCGGATTCGGGTCTTATTCGGATTTCGGTCGGATCATGATCCAAACCATTGACAGGCCTACTTTGGACCTAAGATATCTGATAGGATGTCACATTGTGGCTATTAAGCAGTGGCAGGAAGGGCATCTCCTTCCAATTTTCCCATCTCTATGCAAGTATTCTCAAGAAAAAGCAACATCAAAATATAGATGTGATAGGACAAACCTCGACTTTGCTTCATTTCATCACGCATAATATAGACATCTTCAACACGTCCATACGGAGAAAAAACCTACACAGTAAAGACCAATATTAAGGCCGGTCTTTACAAGAATCAAACTAAGTGGAGATATAACACCTTGAAATTAGTTTTGGGAAAAAAATAGACAACAGCTGTTTTCATAAAGGCAAGGTATGTTAAGAAATGTAAAAAAGATATCCAACCATTTGGAGAAAAAGACTTATCACAATTTATATCAATTTTTTTCCAAGGTTATGAATGTAAAAGAGGGGAAGCGAAATAAAGCAACCATAACTGAAAAGAAATTAAATTCTGAAAGGAAAGCTAGAGCGACTTGAATGCTCTGTGTGAAATATACCTCTTCAATTTCCTTTTCCATAGCTTGTTTGTTCATTGAACCAACAAACAACTTGCAATCAACTGCACCTAACATTAAAAGAGAGAACATCAGAAGGACAAGCAGCAAAATTGAAGAGGCAATCTTACTTATTAGCAGCAAAACTCGTAATTTCTTCCTCTCTTTTGGCAATAAGTTGACATCACTGGACATCCAAGAATATGTTATGGAACAGAAGGACAAGTATTCATGTACCTCTACTGAATATAAACAATGCACATAAAGATGAAATTTTAATGTCTAATCATCTCAAACTTATTTTACTCTAAGAATCTGCCCATTTAATTACCATCTAACTTAGGAATTTCAATAACTGCACATCCTATTATCATCAAATCATGATGTTCTCCACTATTTGCAATTTGCATGTTACTAAAGAAAAAAAGTATCACATCGCTCAAGCTTTGAACAGATAACACACTTTTCACCATGTAAAGATAAATTTCATTTGTCCAATAATCATGGCATGCCTCCAATTATAATTTATTGCACTGAACTTTCTGTACAATTTATGATTTAGAGAGAGAGAGAGAGAGAGAGAGAGAGAGAGGTGTTCCAAAGAAGTAAGCTTAAGAATCCAGATAATTACCAAAGCGTTCCCGTTCTCCGTCGGCATATCTCACCTGGATAGGACCCGTTCCCTGGAAAATACAAAATGAATACACCAACCTACAGAAAGTGGACAACTGATGGAACAAATAAGAGAATAGAACTCACCCCAGGCAAAGTATGTTGATTGTGCAAACCTTTAATCGCCCTGTCAGCTTCCTCTGAACTTGCATATTTAATGAAACAACATCCTGCAACGTAAAGATTTTGTTCCTGATTCCATTATGTTACAGCTAATCTTCTATAAATCATATGGCTATGAAGTATGTATGCTGTAGGAATAGTCATCTTTTAAAGAGATGCATTGATGTTGCAAACAGAAAATAACAACACCAAAGCCATACACAGAATCCGAAACCATTACTGTATCCAGTAACATTCAAAAGCTAGAAAACTAACTGAATCATGATTGAACAATTCCCACGTAATGCAACAAACTCTTCCAGCTCCATATAAACACCAACTGTTGATTCTACTATCTATGTGAGAATACTAAACTTTCAGATACCTAAAGTTAACGGAAAGGAAAGGAAGCAAAATCAACACCTAATAAAGCAGCCTGAAAGATTTGTGGTATATGCAAGCAAAATCTGCACCTAATAAAACATCCTGAAATAATTGTGGTAAACAGTACATGAATATGCAATCGATTTTGGAAGAACATTCCTAAAGGAGTTGAAATGAGGCACAAGTTCCCACTTCCCAGCACATTATAGTTGAGATGCAAATATCTCAATCTTTTACATGCAAAGTTGGTACAACTATGTCGCTATGGTTTAAAACATGGCATACTTTAACATGGTCTAATGTCAACTACAAACCATACAGAAACCTAACTGACAAACTTGGCATACTTAAACTAACATGGTCTCATGTGTGGAACATGAGTAAATACATAATTTCAGACAGGTGAACATCAAATGTTAAAGTGTCGAGGGAGAAAGGAGATCTCTATCAAAACAGACCATTCTATGTGGGAGAATTATAATGTGAGTATTCTTCCTGCACCCATGCTTTATGAAAATTGACCCTGTGCAACAGGTCTGGAACTCGCTCCACCAATAGCAGACCAACCATGATGATTCTTTATTCAATGCTATGACTTTTCAGGTCAGATATGACTCTGATATTGAACCGCAGATAATAATAAACACCACTCAATGAAGTTCAAAACCCTGGAAGCATCTTTCCTCTAGGACCAAATGCGACGAAACGAACGACGAAACAAACGACCGTAACATGGGGAGCAGAACACAAGAACAAGAAAGAAAGAGGGAACGCAGGGATTGCCCTATATTTGTCATTCTATGATTTAGCAGTGTTTGCAAAGTTTCTCACCCTTTGGCTGCCCAATATTAATTCGAATGTCAGCCTACCATCTATAACTGAAAACAATAAACCACAAGAAAACATGCAATAACAACAAATTTTGCACTACGAACTACAAGAAGCCTGATGCCAATACAAGAGAAACCCACCCACAACATGCTAGGCGGAAGTAAAAGATACAATAAGTATCCAAATTATCTACCACAATTATGATTTTCCTTCTAGTGCTGAACTTCAACTCTTCATAATAAGATGCACACATCCACTAAAATTTATTATGTAATAGCTTACAAACATGCAGATAAGCAAACATAACAAGCAAACTTTAATACACCCTTCATATACATTAAGGAACAATAACCATAAAGCAGGAATAGTCTAATAAGAAACCAAAGGTAAATTTTGAGTGTATTGAACAGTAGTTAGTCACAGCATGGGACAGTTAAGTCAATTTAGTTGTTGTTTCCTCAATTCCCTTCCGGTTCCCTTAGGTAAAGAAAAACCAAACTAGAAGCCAATGTAAGCACCAATATGAAGAATCATACCCAAACCATTTACATATGGAGATTCCCCAATTTCTGCACGACCTTTCTCGTGTGGTTTCTTTTTTAAGTAAAGAAAAAACCTAACAACCAGAAGCTTATGTAAACAGCAGTATGAAGAACTGTAGAAGAACCATTTACATATGGAGTTGACTCCCTCATAAAGCTTGTGGACCGATGTAATCCAAGATGGACTCAGTAATACGAAGCTTTGTCATAATTCTTTGTGCATATTGACAGGATAAACTTATTTGGTTGTTACGATCAAAGGCGCTCCCAGCTTTGAGTGAGTCTCACTCCAAGGGCATTATGAAGATTGTTCTACTAAATTGTGGCTCACCATGAAGAGAAGTTATCCATCCAATTTATCATATAAAAGCACTACTAAATCAACAAAATGCCTTGTCCTAGATAGTTAGGACCGTCAACAAGAACCATGTTCCATCATCCCAATCTCCAGAAAACATATCTTCAGCTAAAATATATGCCTTTCAAATCAGGATATGCTAGCTCCATCCAGGTCCTCTTTGGTCTTCCTCTAGCCCTTTTAGAACCTTCATCTTCCACCATCTCCCCTTCTCAGAGGTGCAATGATGGGTATCTAATTTACATTCGCAAACCATCTCAACCAAAATTTTCCTTTAATATATCTCCTATTAGGGCAATTCCTAGACTCTCTTGGATAAGTTCAATCCTTACCTTATCTTTCTTAATCCCCTTGGATATGATAAATCCCTACATTACCTTCCTTAGTCTTCCGACACCTTTGAGTAACAATAATATGCATATAAAATACAAATTTCACAAAAAGATGAAACAAATATATCACCATTCCTCAACATGAACCACATTGAAAAACATGCAGCAAAGGCGTATTCTCATTGCAAAGCCTCTCAACCAAGCTAAGATATGTAGTATGACCAAAAGCACAAAGATAGAAAAGTGCCATCAGAACAATTACGACTATCTGCTCAACATATTTATTAAACAGCACCAATACAATTATCCTATTTGCCAAAGAGCCAACGAGTATATTGTAGCAAATCATAGCAAATATCTCCTCCCTAACCAATCATCTTGCACCAAAAAATTAAAAAAGTAGAGTACAAGAATCCCTTCCAAAAACACAGGAGAAAAAAAATACCACTTTTACAGTTGCCATAAAGAAGAATAAATTGATATTCTTGCAGCATGTCACAGGAATAATTAATTATGCCGCACTGTTAACCACAACTAATTGGACCAGACATTTTGTTGATGATGTATTAGCATTGAGCAGGAAAAAGATCAGATACATGCAGTCCTTAGTACCATCTGCACTTAGAAATGGTCATTTAGGATAATCCAGGATGCAGGAGTACAAAAGAAGGAACTTGAAGAGCCCAATATGTAACTGCATTTCACAAACTTCTTTTAATCACCATCGCTGGTCTTCAGAAATAGTTAAAAGATTTTAGAGCTTGAAAAGATCTCATGTATTGCCCCAATAGTAGCAAAAAAGCCTATGAGAGTTTAAAAAACAGAAAATTTTACAAAATAGATCCTTGTAACGTACAGAAGAAGTCAACATCAGTAGCACTCACACCAAAGAAATCAGCTCAGATAGAAAAGGAAATCCATAAAAAAATAATAAAATGAACCAAAACCACCAAGCATTCAAGGCACAAAACGAAAGTTATACAATGATAGTCCTTCAGTATTCAACAGCAAAAATACCAGAAAACCCAAACTTCAAACATAAACTTAATCCACCTAAGATGTAAGCAATAAGCATAAGGTGGCCTCTTTACCATTATCCTTCATAGAATGAACAATTTTTCTTTTGCTAAAGTAATAGACTGCAGATGAAGACTTATCAAGCAAAAGAGTGAACAGGAAGCCCACAAGAAACTAAAAATAAAAAATATTTTAGCCATTCAACACTATATGCAGGAAATCAGAGTTATAACCTCATCGGAATGTCCAAACCATTAACTGGATATAATCAACAGTAGAAATTGCCCATGAAGTTGCTGAACCACTCGTTCACAGAATTCGCTGGTAGTAACCAGATTCATCCATGAGGAATTCTAGAAATTTATTATGGCACACTCTATTATTTACAATGATTACTCAGGTTAGAACATCCATAAACAAATGACAAGAACAATTACATACCCACAGAATCACTCTCCCGCATTAAATGAGGAATAAGTAACATAAGCAAACCACAATGCACGCTGATGAAAAACAGACCACAATGCACACCTATGTCCAGTTCAAAGTCTCCATAAGAAGTCCTACCAACAAACTCAAGTTTCCAAACATAATAAAAGTCAATTGAGTAAGAATGGGAGAACTCGACGGACTATATTGCATTAAAAGAAAAAGTAACCATATCATCTCCACAAGAAAAGCATTTGATCCTATCAGCCATCCTGTGAATAAGAAGGTAGCTCAAAGGACCAGTGACCACAATCCACAATTAACTGTAAAGATCAACCAACAATCCACACTTCAAAGACAACTTTTCAGCAAGCATTGAAACCACTATATGGACTTTCCAAGTCGTTCAAAGAATGGGAGAACTTGACGGACTATCTTGCATTAAAAGAAAAAGTAACCATATCATTTCTACAAGAAAAGTATTTGATCCTTTCAACCGTCCTGTGAATAAGAAGGTAGCTCGAAGGGCCAGTGACCACAATCCACAATTAACTGTATAAATCAACCAACAACCCACACTTCAAAAACTACTTTTCAGCAAGCATTGGAACCACCATATGGACATTCCAAATCATTCAAAGATTGGGAGAACTCGACGTACTATCTTGCATTAAAAGAACAAGTAACCATATGATTTTTACAAGAAAATCATTTAATCCTATCAGCTGTTTTGTGAATAAGGTAGCTCGAAGGACCAGTGACCACAATCCACAATTAACTGTAAATATCAACCAACAATCCACACTCAAAGACTACTTTTCAGCAAGCATTGAAACGACTATATGGAGATTCCAAGTCATTCAAAGGAAGAAATTCCATTTGGTTTTCAAGGTAACATAAAGCATAGAGATCTTCCACATTACACACTCATGATGTTAAAACTCAACCACAAGCAATAATTAATTTACTGTTGTCTTGCTGTACAACAACTGCACATGTCTAAACATCTTGACATTAAAAGACTACAGTTGGACAATAGACTCTTCCACTACAATTGAAGTGTTGGGTCAATGCCCCACCGCTGCAGTAATTGGTAGTTTGGTACAAAAGCAGGATCTATTTACCTTCCAATTGTTATAACCTTATCGGAATGTCCAAACCATTAACTGGATATAAGCAACAGTAGAAACTGCCCATGAAGTTGCTGAACCATTCATTCACAGAATTCACTAGTAGTAACCAGATTCATCCATGAGGAATTCTAGAAATTAATTATGGCATACTCTCTATTATTTACAATGATTATTCAGGTTGGAACATCCATAAACAAATAACAAAAACAATTACATACCCACAGAATCACACTCTCTCCCGCATTAAATGAGGAATAAGTAACAATTGTCAAACATCATAACATAAGCAAACCACAATGCACGCTGATGAAAAACAAACCACAATGCACGCTGATGAAAAAAAAAAAATCACGATGCACACCTATGTCCAGTTCAAAGAGAGCCAGTTCAAAGTCTCCATAAGAAGTCCTACCAACAAAACTCAAGTTTCTAAATCCAAACATAATAAAAGTCAATTGAGTAAGAATGGGATAACTCAACAGACTATCTTGCATTATAAAAAAGAAAAAAAAAGTAACCATCATTTCCACAAGAAAAGCATTTGATCCTATCAGCCATCCTGTGAATAAGAAGGTAGCTCGAAGGACCAGTGACCACAATCCACAATTAACTGTAAAGATCAACCAACAATCCACTCTTCAAAGACTACTTTTCAGCAAGCATTGAAACCACTTTATGGACATTCCAAGTCATTCAAAGGAAGAAATTCTGTTTGGTTTTCAAGACGACATAATGCCATAGAGATCTTCCACATTACACACTCATGTCGTTAAAACTCAATCACAAGCAATAATCAATTTACTGCTGTCTTGCTGTACAACAACTGCACATGTCTAAATATCTTGACATAAAAAGACTACAGTTGGAAAATAGACTCTCCCACTACAATTGACTTGTTGGGTCAATGCCCCACCGCTGCCGTAATTGGTAGTTTGGTACAAAAGCAGGATCTATTTGCCTTCCAAGTTTCCAACAGCTATACATGACCAGTGTTTACTAGGTTTCCATGCTCTTGCCTTCTTGAATGACAGGAAGGACATAACGAAAAGGTGGCAACCAAAACCAATAACCCTCGAAAATCTTTGCAAAAACTAACTGAGAATGAGACCATGAACATACTGGTGCTCCCATCATCCCCTCAAAACCTGAAAAGAGACACATTATAATTAGGTCATAGAGAATAACATTTGTACATACCTTGTTGTTGCCCAGTTCTCTTATCCTTGATGAAAGCAACTTCAATAACATTTCCATGTTCTTCAAACAAGGGGCGAATCTGACATCATAAAAGCAAAATTCAATACGCATGCTAGAATACTTTGACGTGACAAATGTTTATGATATATTGATAGCAAATGAAAACAACCATCACAAACTTCTCTTCTTGTAATAAAAAGGAGAAAATGTCAAATACTAAAATAGAAATAAATGTGGGCAAACTTGAATGAGCACCAACTAAATTCTTTTGTAGAAACTAAAAAGGGGCTGATTAGTAATTTATTTTCAACGGATACCATCTGAGATAGAACATGAGATACTTCACAAGCCAGTTGATTCAGTGCAACTGAACTTAATCAGTTCCATTTCGGTGAATAGCCTAAGCTTTTGCTCACATAACAACAAATTAGTTTTCAGACAGACAAACAGGCAAATCCGAGAGGCAAATGACGGCTCACGTCAATAGCAAATGCAGGGGGCAAAGGTGAAGTGAAGTAAGAGGAAAGGAGAGAAAGAGGGGAGAAGACAAAGGTAGTAGGAGTGAGCAAAACAAAAGGAAGGGGGAAGAAAAAAGAAATGACCGAAAATAACACCGACTATTACATAGGTGCCGGTAAATAGTAAGACTCAAGTCCGGAGAGGTGTGGGAATTTTGACACGGCATGACACGCATTAGTATTGTACAACACCTCTTGACGCATAAAAAAGGATTTCTACAATAGCATCATCACTATATTATGGAACTTGGCACACTCATCAAAGGCGCCAACAAAAAGGACACTTAGACTAAGGTGCTTGCTGATTTAAATATGTCCTTTACTGGTTGTCCGACACTTACACTAAATTGTAAACGGTATTTACCATCATAAATAATGGTTTTGGTTAGATGTCTATCCAATCTTTAAACTATATAAGACTACAACCATTACACAGAATAAGGACTTGAACATGAAAAATAGTGTTGAAAAAGAGAAAGGCAAGGGATGTAAACATTAAACAACACAACTCACTGCGAATCTTTTTTTCTCAAATGCATTCTCTATATCGAGTGTGAAATTAATCTAGTCTGCTGCATATTTGATTTTTATCAAAAAGCATTTTAGACTCAGTTTACCTTGGTTTTTTATTGTTTAATATGGTTTTTTATTGTTTCAACAGAGGAATGAGATTTAAAGTGGGGGAGGGGGACAGGGTGAAGTTTTGGAAGGATGTGTTGTGTAGTAATGAGCCACTTTTGTAAGCTTTCCTGGGAGTGGCTGCCATAGCTAGAAATCTGAACTCTTGGGTCAAGGGTCATTTAGTCAAAGATGAGTTGGAGTGGTCTTGGGTCCTTAACCTTCGAAGGAACATCTTAGATTGGGAGATTGATGAGGTGTCCTCTCTAACTTCTGAAATCCACAAAATTAAAACCTAGAGAAGGTGGTGATTTAAGAATCTGGACTGAAGGCAGAGACGCTATTTTTTCGGTTAAGACTTTGTACCAAATTTCCTTAGGGGCTGTTCTTGAGAAGGGGCCTTGGAAGCTGATCTGGAATAAAGGGATCCCGTCGAAGGTTTCTTTCTTTATGTGGACTGCTGTGTTAAACAAAATACTCACTTGTGATAATCTCAAAAGGAGAGGGTGGGCTATGGCGTCAAGATGTTGTCTATGCAAAAATGATGAAGAGACCGTACCTCATCTGTTGCTTCACTGCATGGTTACTAGGAAGATTTGGTATTCTTGCATCAGAAGATTTAATCTTGAATGGATTATGCATGAAGATTTTAGGTCAGCAATGTGTAGCTGGGGTAGGAAAACAAGGAAGAAGGGGAGGAATAGGAACTGCATTCTATGGAACTTATGCCTGGCTGCAATATCATGGTCCGTTTGGTGTGAAAGAAATCAGAGGATTTTCCAGGAACAGGAATTGGCGACCCAGCAGATTATCGATAATATTCTATCTCTTCTATTCCGTTGGGCTACTAGTTTTGATGAATTTAGGGGTGTACATATTCTGATTTTGACTGTAAATGGGGATTGAGATGGGATTCACATAGCCAACTATACTATTTACCTTCCTTGTACAATTTTGTACATACTTTTGGCCCTTGGCCTTTTTAATATATAATACTTTTACCGATCAAAAAAGAAAAAAAAGGTCAATGTGCCAAACACCTGTTGACATCTAGACACTTGGCACAGGTGCCACATATCTAATTAATATTATTACTAATCAAAAGTTTGAAAAAGGTAAAAAGGTACAAGTTATAACTTATAAATGAACCTCGTGTATTTTGAATTTGCCACCAGTCTGAAATTATCGTATCTAGTGCATGTTAAAAGTTTATACTAAAATAACTTACATCTTCTTCGGTGGCCGTCCTCGGAACAGATCCAATGAAAAGTTTGGAAAAACCGCTTCCATCAGCATGATCTACGAAATTATGTATCAGTACCTTTATTGTGAAGAAGAACCAGGAAAATCAAAGTGAATTCTATGTGACAACAAAATCAATAGATAGGATCAGGATGAACGCCAAATATATATATATATATATATGTAGAGCATAAAATTCAATCCCTAAAACAATAAAAGGATCAAATCCAATTGTTCCTTATGTTTCTGATATCATCTGAAATACAAGTTGCAAGTAAAAGAGAAAGGCACAAAACACGAATATTGTATTTCCCGTTGGCAGCCAATATTCCAAGAAGGATGAACTACTTGTAGATGAAATAAAATGGAAGGACAATCATGACATAAAGAGACATTTTGTAGGTCATCCGTAAGTTTGTAATCTGTAGTCAAGCAAAGCACAATTGCACAAGCACCTTGCCGGTTTCTCAGCAAGAGCTTTAGACTATCAATGATGAATCTGACATCGAAAAGAAGCACCATAATTGCACTTAATCCTTACAAATTGAACCTATAAAGAAGAAGGAAATAAGAAAAGTAGTGCACTAGAAATTCACGAGAAAATGATGACGAAAGCAGAAAGTATAGATCATGCAAGCAGATCTAAAAGCAGGGGAAGATAATAAGAAAAATAAATAAATCTCAGTCAGTAAGTAGATCAGTATATTTTAGATAAATATTGCATTAAAATATGCATATTTTCGGTCTTTTAATATAACCTTTACTGACGGTGATGGGATAAAATGGACTCTTTCTTTCATTTGACAGCATGATAAATCACTCTGATCACTTCTGGAGTCATGTGACTGATCATGGTGTTTAAACTCGGACTCGGATCGGGTATCGTTCCGGTCCGAACAACAAATATTTTAGTTTTTTTTAGTTGAATCGTTCTGGATCGGCCTAGATCGGACGATCCAACTCGCCGATACCGATACAACTCGACCGGATCGCCCAAGTTGTATCAGTATCGGACCAAGTCGAAGCATTTAGGGGTCTTAAGGGATCGGCTTCGACTCGGGGATCGGACGATCCTTTACACTCACATTCCACTCAAGCTAACAGGAAACTTTTATAAGACAGCTACTAGGGCTACGATGATTTATAAAGCATAATGTTGAGCAACAATAAGATGAGCATAGCTTTGAGGGAGTTTAGGATAGATGCAATAGGAGATAAAATGCAGAAAAGTAGGTCAAGCTAGTATGGGCATATAAAATGGAGACTTAAGAAGGAACCTGTGAGAAGGTGCAAGAAGATAAATACTGAAAACATAAAAGGGCTAAAGTATCTTCTTCTTCTTTTTTGATAAAAGGGGCTAAAATATCTCGTAAAGTTCTTTTAAAATGATTTCAATAAACATCATAATTTGACTGAAGATGCAATTCTCAATAGATTGGAATGGCAGAAAAGGATTGTGATGCTATCCCCAACTAGTAAGGACAAGCCACTCTGTTGAAGATATAAGTATGTCTTTGCCTCAAAACCAGTCTACACCGCCAATTTCATACAATCTAACACTTCACAAGATGGTGACTAATAACATCAAGGAGTAAAATGATACTTCAACATCTTTGATGTCTTTAATCTTAGATATTTGCCAAGGCTAAAACCATGCCACAACTGAATAGAATCCATAACAATATATTTTGATTATCTATTTCTGAATTTACGAGGGATTGGTTCACTGTTTGTCAATTCTATACTCGGAAGGCACAGACTACGACTGTGTGGAAACCCCCTGGTGCGGGCTGTCTTAAGCTTAATTTTGATGGTTCGTCTATCGGTAACCCCGGCCCTTTTGGTGTAGGTGGTCTCTTCCGTGATCAGTTTGGGCACACTCTTCTGGTTTTCTCTGGCCCGATAGATGAGGGAGATTCGATGACTGCTGAGCTTCAAGCTCTTATTTTTGGACTGAGAGCGGCGAGGGATCACGGCTTTGATTCCTTAGAGTTGGAGGGGGATTCCAAATCTGGATGATGAGCCTGGGAGATGCCCTTGGAGATACTCGCACTTGATTCGTTTGGCTCGCTCCTTATGTGTTGGATTGCGTCTTTCCTTCTCTCATATCCCGAGGACAGCGAATCAGCTGGCTAATGCTCTTGCTAGGAGGGACGTTGAGAGGGATGGGATTTTTTCCGGACCCCCGTCTGAGGAGTTGACTGGAGGATAGGATGTGACCGTGTTTGGCTTTTGTCTTTTTTTGCTCTACTACCTTTTATTTCTCTTGCTGCCTATCTCGGGCAGCTGTTTGTTTCTTCTTCATTTACTTGTACATTGCTTTTTACCCATTTATATCATGAAATCGTTAATTATCAAAAATAAAAATAATATAAATATATATATATATATATATACATGTATTTGATGGAAAATACGAAATGAGGTGTTTCCCTTTTCCAAAGATTGATCGTCCTCGGTCCTTCCATCTGCTTGACTTCAATTCCAATTGTTTCTCATTTCATCCTAAAAAATCTTACTAGGTCACATGAAAAAAAAAATATTTGTGAGTAAACCACTGAGCAGTATAATTTTGATACCATATTATTTATCTTTGCTTCTAATTACAAGAGAGCATTAGGTTAAACCTCATATGCCATCAGTTTCTTAAGAGGTAAGACATCAGTTTGATCATTGTCAATCTTTAAGTGGGGTTCAAGCACCATGGGGTTTTTTTTGATAAATGATGAAAACACACTTTCGCCAATAAAAGCAAAAGTACGATTACAAGCAACCAAAGCCCTTAGTCATACAAGTACTTGGGAGACTCCCAATATATAATCCAATGCATCCCAACCTAATCACTACTTTCTGTATTCAAAATTACGTTTATGAAGTTCCAATTAACGACAAAATGAGCCCCAAACAATATTTCATACCTAAGATTCTTGACAAAAGAAATAAACACAGAATGGAAGCTCTCAATAACATACGCACCAAAGAGCGCATAGAGTAATAATAATATATCACGAGTGAATATCAGAAGAAAAACATATAAATTAAGAAAAAATTGGAGTAGCAACCTGGAGACCTTCCTCGACCAATCAAAGGAAACCCTCGTTTCTGCCCGGAAAGAGGCATCGGAGGACCGGAATCGAAGCCAGAGCCAGTCATCGGCCGAAATCCGTCACCGTCAAGAGGATGGTTTGGTGGACTACTGAAAGGAGGAGGATGGTGAAGCCTTGGTGGACTGTTGTTGTAAGGATGATGTTGGTGGTGGCCGCCTCCACCGGAAAAGCCACCTCTATAGTTATTAGGGTTACGGGGATCGATTGGGCCGTCAGAGAACCGAGAGATCCTTGGATGCCTGCTGTGATGGTGCTCCGGATTGTTACCGGAGCGTTCTCCTCTGTGTCTATCCATCTCAAAACTGCAAATAGAAGAAATTCTTAGCCCTAGAATACACAGCTCTCTCTGTGCAGTAGAAACCAATTGCGAGGGAAAGAGAAAGAAGGAAAGACGGCTTCGCTCATGCGAAGATCCGACGTTTCCACGGACGATGCAAAACCAGAGTTGGGTTCCAGGCTTCGAGCTCCCTAGTGTCTCATGTTTGTGTCTGATAGCTTAGATCGTCGCACGTGTGTTGCTCTACTGTCCTCCTATGATAGGAGTGTGCAAATGGGCCGGGCGGGTCGTTGGGGCAGGTTTGGACAAGGTTTAATAGCCCGTAGGGCCGCTCATGACCCGTCCAGGCTAAAATTTAAGGTCCGGAAAATTTTTCGAGTCGGGTTCAGGTTTATATCAAATTAGTTCAGTCCAACTTGGCCCGAGATTACTGAGTAATATATAATTTTTACTTAATCTCTTCATCATCTTGTTACTGTAGTTTATTTGTGAGAAGTCTACAATTTGCTGGCTAAAATTTAAGGTCCGAAAAAATTTTCGAGTCTGGTTCAGGTTTATATCAAATTAGTTCAGTCCAACTTGGCTCGAGATTACTGAGTAATATATAATTTTTATTTAATCTCTTCATCATCTTGTTACTGTAGCTTATTTGTGAGAAGTCTACATTTTGCTCATGGGAAGTTGCATTTGAATCCTAGCAACAACAACAATATGGTAATATTTTACCATAATTGCTTCCCCCCGGCGAAAGTGGATTAGCCCCACACCCAAGTGGGTGTGGGGACACCACATGGTTAAGAGTTAAGAGCCAACAAAAAAAATATGGGCAAGCTCGAGCTTGGTGGATGTGATACAATGAGCAGGCTTGGGCTAATATTGTTAAGTTCGAAGCTCGGGCTAACAAAATTGCTCTTATATGTAGGTCATGGCCTAACCCATTGCCACCCCTATCCTACTCTCTTTCTAAGCGTAAATGCTGATAATCATCTAATGCTATTAAGGGAGAGGGTGTATGTGCCAATATATTTTCAAATTCTTAAAAATTAACTTTTAATATGATAAAATATTTAATATAATTAAAGATAATATTATATGCTGGTTTATTCTAAGAGATAATTAAGTTTTCAAAATAATCGTTCTCACTTATTTTAATTATAAAAAATTTGAGTTATAGAAGTGTATCGATCGGTAATACTATAAGTACCACCTAATAGTATCCATTGCCAAAAAGAAAACACATACGCCAATCATCCAATAATTCTTCACACATTGCAATTCTGTTTCGATTGAGTTAGGGTTCATGTTTTTAACCAGATCAACAACTTATGTTTGAGGTTCTTCAACCCGACAATAAATAAGATGGGTTCGGGTTATCTATTTGACCCGTTCAAGTTAATTATATCCAATATCTAACTTGATAAATTTAATATCTAATAAAATATCCATTTATAAAGTGCCCAACCCAACCAATTGCCACCCCTAGATTAGATTTTATGGATTAATTTGGGATTGGTTGGAATCAGGCTCAGTTGGTTACAAGTTGTACCTTACCCAAACAAATCCATGTCAAGCCCAACCCACAGCCCTTATCAGTTGGGTACCCGTTGTGTATACCCGTGTAGACCCAATTCCTAACGGGTCCATCATTTATAGAACCAAACACAATTATAAATCGGGTCCATAAACCCGGAACCAAATCCTAACCGGGGTCAGCTCCATCGGATTTGTCTCGTATATCGACCCAAAACTGGAAATTTGGGAATTTTGGCAAAGAAGAATGAAAATCCATGACTTGGAGTCCAGTCCAAACTCAACTTCGGGCCTAATATTCTACTGCGCCCAAACCCAAATTAACTGATCAGTTCGAACTCCTATTAGAAATGGATCAGGCGGGTTTCAATCGGACCCGCCCAAATTTACAAGAGTACTTGACGAAAGTTTTGTCAATCGAGCAAACAAGATTACACAAAAAATAGCATAAGCTAATAACAAGAAGTTTGTAACGTGGGAAGAACAAAAACCCTATCTCCTACCAACGCAGGTAATCGACGAAGAACCAAAAAATCCCAAAACCCTAGCTCCTAATCCGAATGATCCGGCCAATACAAACGCATACCGATCTCGAACGAAACAAAAGCATCAATGCAAGCATACTGCACCTGATCCTCTGTAAGCCACCTAGCATCACAGTGACTCAGAGTAACCTTCTTGGGCTTAATCATCTCCTTCCCAAGAACCTCCAATGCCAACTTCTTCAACCCCATCGTCTTAAACTCCTTCCTTTGATGATACCTTAGTACAGCCAAGTACTGAAGATCCATGACACGAACTACATTCAGTGTAGTGCTGGTTGTTGAGGAAACCGATGAGGGATTGGGGAATGGTTTTGGCGTGGAGGGGTTGGAAGATGAGGCATCGCCGGCCGACGCAGAGTTGCAGAGTGGCGACTGGGTTTTCGACCTTGCGGTTGAAGTTCGGGCGTCATTCAATGTCGAGGCCGATTAGGAGCTTGTGAAGTCGATTACGGTGGATAAGTTCGATATCGGCGATCCATCGGTCGACCGTGGAGTCGGTTTTGGAGACGGTGGTCTTTATTCGATCGTTGCAGAACATGACGTCGCGTTCACCGGACCGGAGAGGGAGGACGAGGATCGCCATTGAGATTGAGAGAGAGAGAGAGACATTTCCCTTTTATTTGCTTTCCTTTACAAGTTGAGAAGAGGAAGAGCACTTTTGGTCTTAGGCTCTAAGACGGAACCCCGATCTATTTAAAATGTATGAGGCCCGAATCCGGTTCAGCCGATCGTATCAATTCGAATGTTTTACTTTTTAAAATTAAATTAAAAACTAAACATTTGTATTAATAATATAATATTTTTATGTATGTATGCTATGTAGAAAAAATAGTAATTAAATGTAATATATAGGTCGGGTCAGATCGGGCCAGAGCAATCTTACATAAACTGGAACTTGGCCTGAAAAACGAATTGGGCCTTTAATTTCAACCCGACCCGACGATATGGGCTCCTAGCTTTCCCAATCATAGGACCAAACTGATCGGGCCAGATGGGTCACCTGGCCCATTGCCACCCCTAGACTTCAATATATACCAGTGTTTTAAAACTCACGAGTAATTCGGAAAACTAGGCCGAGTTACTCGGATAGGATGTTTCGTTGTTTAACTACCAAGGGCATCACCAGAAAACTCGATCGAGTAACTTGTAAAACTCGTCCGAGTTTTCTATTGACTCAGTCAATTAATTAGGTTTCGGATAAAATATCTTTTTAACTATCTTTATCTATAAAAACAGATTTTTTAAAAGAAAACGTAATTTGTGACTCTTTATATTATTATGTTTAGAGTTTTTAGGAGTTAAGACTTTAAATATCGAGAAAACATAATTTGAGATTCTTAATGTTCTGTTCAAATCTCGTATAAGATATTAATGTGCTAGACTTTTTTACACTTTCTTATGATTTCTTTTCATATTTTTTAATTTTATTATATTTTTAAAATATTAAATATTTTTGTACTGATCAACTGATAACTCAGACTAAATTACCGAATTACACGGATAGGTGGATTCTCGAGTTGCCAACCCTATCCGAGTTTTTAAGCATTGATATGTATATACCATATAAGTAACAAAATATATGGTTGAAGTTTTCTTTCATTCAACTTGAGAGGGAGCAAAAAGTATTCTTTTCATTTACAAAAAGTTGCATTATATCACAAGACAAGTTTCCTCTCTTCAAAAAAACTCTATTTTCAATATAAGAAATTGGAATAAATGAGAGATATAAGGAAATATAAACAATGGAAGAAGGATTCAAGAATGTCCTTAGATTGGGAAGTCGCATGGCTCTGTTAGAAAATTGTACGTATCATGTGTGTTCTTGTGTTCATTATAGACTTGCAGAACAAGAATCTTCTCAAAGACAAAATAATAAAAATTGGAGATTATAATTTTGTCACCAAGAAAGAAATCAATGGAAGTTATTGTTCATCTTTGACATTCAACATTTAAAGTATCCAAACATCATCTAAAACCACAAAAATACTAATCCCAAACAAAAAATAAAAAACAAAAGAAGAAGAGCAAGAACTTCTTCACCTGAGACCATTTAAATTATTCAGTTCAAGATTCGTATCCAAGCAAAAAAGAAGAAAAAAAAAGGTTCTACAATTGAAAATCCATTCATCACTCAATTAGTCCAATAAGAATTAATTGCATCTTAACGCGCTTTTTTTTTCCGGTAAAGATATTGGTGATGACGGGTTTGGAAAGAACTAAATATATTAGGAGACAATGACAACAAATATATGGAGCTAGTTACAACCAATCTTCAAGAGAAAATGGTAAAAAAGTCTGTCTTAAGACAGCCTAAACCGTTGTGCAGCCGTTCTGTCAAAAGCGTTCCTTGTTAACTTTGATTTATAGGGAAGGCAAAGAGAAGGAATAAGAAGGAAGAGAATATTGCAACAACTGAGAAAACAGTTAGAATGCAATCCCATAGCAGTAAAACCTCACAGTCTGAAGATTGCTCTCTTTCTCTTTCAGTGCCTTGACTCATTGTTGTTTCAGATTTTAGAGTTTTTTTCGCTTTAACTCAGATCCCCTATCCTTTATCCTCTTCAACGGAGGATGGGTTCTGCTATTTGTAGGGAGTTTTCCACTCCAAATAGGACAAGTGTCACTCGGCTAAGCATTCAGAGAGAGACCCTCATGCGATTAGCACATCCTGAGTGACTCGTGGTCCTGAAATGTATCCGGGATGACACGCGTTCTCTAACACGCCTAAGTTACTTTCAGAGAAAGAGACCAAATCATTTCAAACATTAAAAACCTGCTTTGTCATAGGTTGCTTTGGAACTTGAGCAACACGGATCAGGAGACGCGTGTTACTTTCATACAAATCCCAAGAGCAACGTCA